>JAMPIV010006119.1:22500-128750 GCA_024509875.1 Oreohelix idahoensis | reverse complement strand
GGGCACCAGCTACAGTGATAGCCCCATGCTATGTAAGATGTCCCACAAGGGCACCAGCTACAGTGACAGCCCATGCTATGTAAGACGTCCCACAAGGGCACCAGCCATGCTATGTAAGACGTCCCACAAGGGCACCAGCTACAGTGACAGCCCCATGCTATGTAAGACGTCCCACAAGGGCACCAGCTACAGTGACAGCCCCATGCTATGTAAGACGTCCCACAAGGGCACCAGCTACAGTGACAGCCCCATGCTATGTAAGACGTCCCACAAGGGCACCAGCTACAGTGACAGCCCCATGCTATGTAAGACGTCCCACAAGGGCACCAGCTACAGTGACAGCCCCATGCTATGTAAGACGTCCCACAAGGGCACCAGCTACAGTGACAGCCCCATGCTATGTAAGACGTCCCACAAGGGCACCAGCTACAGTGACAGCCTCATACTATGTAAGACGTCCCACAAGAGCACCAACCACAGTGATAGCCCCATGCTATGTAAGACATCGCACCAGCTACAGTGACAGCCCCATGCTATGTAAGACGTCCCACAAGGGCACCAGCTACAGTGACAGCCCCATGCTATGTAAGACGTCCCACAAGGGCACCAGCTACAGTGACAGCCCCATGCTATGTAAGACGTCCCACAAGGGCACCAGCTACAGTGACAGCCCCATGCTATGTAAGACGTCCCACAAGGGCACCAGCTACAGTGACAGCCCCATGCTATGTAAGACGTCCCACAAGGGCACCAGCTACAGTGACAGCCCCATGCTATGTAAGACGTCCCACAAGGGCACCAGCTACAGTGACAGCCCCATGCTATGTAAGACGTCCCACAAGGGCACCAGCTACAGTGACAGCCCCATGCTATGTAAGACGTCCCACAAGGGCACCAGCTACAGTGACAGCCCCATGCTATGTAAGACGTCCCACAAGGGCACCAGCTACAGCGACAGCCCCAAGCTATGTAAGACGTCCCACAAGTGCACCAGCTACAGTGACAGCCCCATGCTATGTAAGTATGTAAGACGTCCCACACCAGGTGACAGGCACCAGCTACAGTGACAGCCCATGCTATGTAAGACGTCCCACAAGGGCACCAGCTACAGTGACAGCCCCATGCTATGTAAGACGTCCCACAAGGGCACCAGCTACAGTGACAGCCCCATGCTATGTAAGACGTCCCACAAGGGCACCAGCTACAGTGATAGGCCCATGCTATGTAAGATGCCCAACAAGGGCACCAGCTACAGTGACAGCCCCATGCTATGTAAGACGTCCCACAAGGGCACCAGCTACAGTGACAGCCCCATGCTATGTAAGACGTCCCACAAGGGCACCAGCTACAGTGACAGCCCCATGCTATGTAAGACGTCCCACAAGGGCACCAGCTACAGTGACAGCCCCATGCTATGTAAGACGTCCCACAAGGGCACCAGCTACAGTGACAGCCCCATGCTATGTAAGACGTCCCACAAGGGCACCAGCTACAGTGACAGCCCCATGCTATGTAAGACGTCCCACAAGGGCACCAGCTACAGTGACAGCCCCATGCTATGTAAGACGTCCCACAAGGGCACCAACGATAGTGATGGCCCCATGCTATGTAAGACGTACCATAAGGGCACCAGCTATAGTGATGGCCCTATGCTATGTAAGACGTCCCACAAGGGCACCAAGTATAGTGATGGCCCCATGCTATGTAAGACGTCCCACAAGGGCACCTGCTACAGTGACAGCCCCATGCTATGTAAGACGTCCCACAAGGGCACCAGCTACAGTGACAGTCCCATGCTATGTAAGACGTCCCACAAGGGCACCAGCTACAGTGACAGCCTCATGCTATGTAAGACGTCCCACAAGGGCACCAACTATAGTGAAGGCCCCATGCTATGTAAGACATCCCACCAGGGCACCAACTATAGTGAAGGCCCCATGCTATGTAAGACATCCCACCAGGGCACCAGCTACAGTGACAGCCCCATGCTATGTAAGGCTTCCTACAAGGGCACCAGCTACAGTGACAGCCCCATGCTATGTAAGACGTCCCACAAGGGCACCAGCTACAGTGATAGCCCCATGCTATGTAAGACGTCCCACAAGGGCACCAGCTACAGTGACAGCCTCATGCTATGTAAGACGTCCCACAAGGGCACCAACTATAGTGAAGGCCCCATGCTATGTAAGACATGTAAGACATCCCACCAGGGCACCAACTATAGTGACAGCCCCATGCTATGTAAGACATCCCACCAGGGCACCAACTATAGTGAAGGCCCCATGCTATGTAAGACATCCCACCAGGGCACCAACTATAGTGAAGGCCCCATGCTATGTAAGACATCCCACCAGGGCACCAACTATAGTGAAGGCCCCATGCTATGTAAGACATCCCACCAGGGCACCAACTATAGTGAAGGCCCCATGCTATGTAAGACATCCCACCAGGGCACCAACTATAGTGAAGGCACCAACTATAGTGAAGGCCCCATGCTATGTAAGACATCCCACCAGGGCACCAACTATAGTGAAGGCCCCATGCTATGTAAGACATCCCACCAGGGCACCAACTATAGTGAAGGCCCCATGCTATGTAAGACATCCCACCAGGGCACCAACTATAGTGAAGGCCCCATGCTATGTAAGACATCCCACCAGGGCACCAACTATAGTGAAGGCCCCATGCTATGTAAGACATCCCACCAGGGCACCAACTATAGTGAAGGCCCCATGCTATGTAAGACATCCCACCAGGGCACCAACTATAGTGAAGGCCCCATGCTATGTAAGACATCCCACCAGGGCACCAACTATAGTGAAGGCCCCCATGCTATGTAAGTGAAGGCCCCATCCCACCAGGGCACCAACTATAGTGAAGGCCCCATGCTATGTAAGACATTCCACCAGGGCACCAACTATAGTGAAGGCCCCCATGCTATGTAAGACGTCCCACCAGGGCACCAACTATAGTGATGGCCCCATGCCATGTAAGACATCCCACAAGGGCACCAACTATAGTAAAGGCCCCATGCTATGTAAGACATCCCACCAGGGCACCAACTATAGTGAAGGCCCCATGCTATGTAAGACATCCCACCAGGGCACCAACTATAGTGAAGGCCCCATGCTATGTAAGACATCCCACCAGGGCACCAACTATAGTGAAGGCCCCATGCTATGTAAGACATCCCACCAGGGCATCCACCAGGGCACAACTATAGTGAAGGCCCAATGCTATGTAAGCCACCCCCCCAGGGCACCACCTATAGTAAAGCCCCCATGCTATGTAAGACATCCCACCAGGGCACCAACTATAGTGAAGGCCCCATGCTATGTAAGACATCCCACCAGGGCACCAACTATAGTGAAGGCCCCATGCTATGTAAGACATCCCACCAGGGCACCAACTATAGTGAAGGCCCCATGCTATGTAAGACATCCCACCAGGGCACCAACTATAGTGAAGGCCCCATGCTATGTAAGACATCCAACCAGGGCACCAACTATAGTGAAGGCCCCATGCTATGTAAGACATCCAACCAGGGCACCAACTATAGTGAAGGCCCCATGCTATGTAAGACATCCAACCAGGGCACCAACTATAGTGAAGGCCCCATGCTATGTAAGAAGAACAAAGGACAATGATGATGATGAATATTAAATAGATATGTCCATGGCTCGAGGTGTAGGTGATCATGTGCCTCCTACACAGTTGTCGATTTAAAAAAAAAATGCTCTCCCTCAGTTCTGTTGTTGATCTATTCCTAAGTCATTGTAGTAAGTTATCCTTGATCATATCTATTCGTCTTCCTGCACTCATCCTTCCCTCTTATCTACTTTTTTATTGACGGTGTCTTCACGTGCTCCGCTACACATCATATGTTCAATGAAGGTTGATTGTCTTCTCCTTATATTTGTCATTAAATATTTCCTTTGTTAATTAGTTCTTCTCAAACATTTTGCATTAGTTATGTTAGCTATCTATCGTATTCTACACATCTTTTCCAAACATCTGCTGCTTCCAAGGATTAAAAAAAATTTTTTTTTTTTCCTTGATGTCTAGAGGCCACTTTCTTCCAATAATATTAGTTTGATGTAACACTTCAGAACACTTTTTTCTTCTGTTCAAAAACAAGGATTCCTTGTTTTGAACATTCTTCAGTGGAATTCTGACAGATATGAAACAATTAATAAACAAATTAAAAATGGGATTTATAAAGTGTTGTTTATACGAGTATATACATTAAAATGCTGCTGTCGTGTGGAATTCACTAAAGGTTCTTCTATCTCTTCTTGTTCCCTCTCATGTCTGTCACCAGTTCTCTTCTCTGTCTGTCACCAGTTCTCGTCTCTGTCTGTCACCAGTTCTCTTCTCTTCTCTTCTCTGTTTTAAGTCTTCTTCTGTCTCTCTTACTGTAGGGATTCCAGGTCAATGACTGCCTGGTAATGCTGTCCACAGGTTTACTCAATTTGTGTCCCATGCATCGCCAGTGTCTTTTTCTCATCACTTGTTCTACTGGTACTTTTGTCTGGTTCTTGTCATCACTTGTTCCACTGGTACTTTTGTCTGGTTCTTGTCATCACTTTTTCCACTGGTACTTTTCTCTGGTTCTTGTCTGGTTCTTTTGTCTGGTTCTTGTCATCACTTGTTCTACTGGTGCTTTTGTCTGGTTCTTGTCATCACTTGTTCCACTGGTACTTTTGACTGGTTCTTGTCATCACTTGTTCCACTGGTACTTTTGTCTGGTTCTTGTCATCACTTGTTCCACTGGTACTTTTCTCTGGTTCTTGTCTGGTTCTTTTGTTTGGTTCTTGTCATCACTTGTTCCACTGGTGCTTTTCTCTGGTTCTTGTCATCACTTGTTCCACTGGTACTTTTGTCTGGTTCTTGTCATCAGTTCCACTGGTACTTTTGTCTGGTTCTTGTCATCAGTTGTTCTACTGGTACTTTTGCCTGGTTCTTGTCATCAGTTGTTCCACTGGTACTTTTGTCTGGTTCTTGTCATCAGTTGTTCTACTGGTACTTTTGTCTGGTTCTTGTTATCACTTGTTCCACTGATACTTTTGTCTGGTTCTTGTCATCACTTGTTCCACTGGTACTTTTGTCTGGTTCTTGTCATCAGTTGTTCTACTGGTACTTTTGTCTGGTTCTTGTCATCACTTGTTCTACTGGTACTTTTGTCTGGTTCTTGTCATCAGTTGTTCTACTGGTACTTTTGTCTGGTACTTTTGTCTGGTTCTTGTCATCAGTTCCACATTAGTGATCATTTCATACCACTACATTCTACATAAGGATCCATTTATGAAAGTCTGTACCTTCTTAACCGTGGATTTTGTTCTCCATGTTTCAGAGCTATACAATAGGACTGACTTGAAATTTGAGTTAAAGATTCTGATTTGTGTATTAGACCTGATTTCTTTATTTTCCACCAAAATGAAAGCTCCTGATAAGATGCTCGCCACTTTTTACTCATCTATCTTACATTAACATTTAGTTATTCTGATTGAGCAGTTGGGTCACTTTTTACTGCTGTTTTAGTGAAAGTTATTTCTCAACTTACTGCAACCAAAGTCAGTATTAAACACAGCTATGCATTTTTCTAATAATTGTCTTTCTTATCAGAATTATTCATATCTTGACCTCCACTCTTTAGTAACAGACTCAACACAATTATTAAGAAAGAAAGAAAGAAAGAAGTGACCAAAAAAAAGGGAAAAAAAAGAAAAGAAAATCAGACAGATAAAAAAAGAACAAATTAATACTGAAAGAAAGTAAGAAAACAGAAAAAGAGAAATGAAGACTTAAAAGAAAGAAAGAAAGACAGAGAGAGAGAGAGAAAAATAACACAATAAATTTAAACTTTCTGTTTACTAACGCATGACAGACAACTCTAGTGATATTTTTTCACACACAATCTAGCATTTTCTACTGCTGCGCACTCTACGCTCAACAATACAACATTTCAAAATGTCTCAATGAAAAAGCCAATCTTTACTCAATACCAAAATATTATACCAGCATCTTTATTGTGCATCTCACAGTACAGAAAACCTGGCATTGGTATAAATTATGCAATCTGCTGTGGCAGATGAACTAAATAAAAAAAATTGCAGCAGAAAAAACGTTTCTTAACATATCATATATCAATATGTGACACGCCATCGTCACACATTAACATATCATATATCAATATGTGACACGCCATCGTCACACATTTCTAAGAGAAAGCACAATAGCAATAAAAAATTGTAAAACAATTAAAAAATAAATTTGGGTAAGCTTGTCTTCAAATGGGTCACAGCTGGTTCCCAGAATTTAAACAAAAACAAACATTTGGTGTATTCCAGCATTTCCCAACCTGTGGTCCGCAGACACTAGGGGTACAAGACAAGGACTGAGGGGGTCCACAGACACTAGGGGTACAAAACAAGGACTGAGGGGGTCTGCAGACACTAGGGGTACATGACAAGGACTGAGGGGGTCCACAGACACTAGGGGTACATGACAAGGACTGAGGGGCTCCGCAGACACTAGGGGTACATGACAAGGACTGAGGGGGTCCACAGACACTAGGGGTACATGACAAGGACTGAGGGGGTCCGCAGACACAAGGGTACATGACAAGGACTGAGGGGGTCTGCAGACACTAGGGGTACATGACAAGGACTGAGGGGGTCCACAGACACTAGGGGTACATGACAAGGACTGAGGGGGTCCACAAACACTAGGGGTACATAACAAGGACTGTGGGGGTCCACAGACACTAGGGGTACATGACAAGGACTGAGGGGGTCCACAGACACTAGGGGTACATGACAAGGACTGAGGCGGTCTGCAGACACTAGGGCTACATGACAAGGACTGAGGGGGTCCACAGACACTAGGGGTACATGACAAGGACTGAGGGGGTCCACAGACACTAGGGGTACATGACAAGGACTGAGGGGGTCCACAGACACTAGGGGTACATGACAAGGACTGAGTCAGTCTGCAGACACTAGGGGTACATGACAAGGACTGAGGGGGTCCACAGACACTAGGGGTACATGACAAGAACTGAGGGGGTCCACAGACACTAGGGGTACAAAACAAGGACTGAGGGGTCCACAGACACTAGGGGTACATGACAAGGACTGAGGGGGTCCGCAGACACTAGGGGTACAAAACAAGGACTGAGGGGGTCTACAAACACTAGGGGTACAAAACAAGGACTGAGGGGGTCCACAGACACTAGGGGTACAAAACAAGGACTGAGGGGGTCTGCAGACACTAGGGTACATGACAAGGACTGAGGGGGTCCACAGACACTAGGGGTACAAAACAAGGACTGAGGGGGTCTGCAGACACTAGGGGTACATGACAAGGACTGAGGGGGTCTGCAGACACTAGGGGTACATGACAAGGACTGAGGGGGTCCGCAGACACTAGGGGTACATGACAAGGACTGAGGGGTCCACAGACACTAGGGGTACATGACAAGGACTGAGGGGGTCTGCAGACACTAGGGGTACATGACAAGGACTGAGGGGGTCTGCAGACACTAGGGGTACATGACAAGGACTGAGGGGGTCCACAGACACTAGGGGTACACGACAAAGACTGAGGTGGTCCGCAGATACTAGGGGTACATGACAAAGACTGAGGTTGTCCACAGACACTTGGGGTACACGACAAGGACTGAGGGAGTCCGCAATGTATTGAAATAAAATTTTACAACATATTAAAACTAAAATCAACCAAGGAGCAACACAAAAAAACAAGTCGCCATTTGGCAACCTTCATTATGTACGTGAATGTTAAGATTCTTGTGCTACTGTGCTGGATAACATGAGGCGAACAATTAAGAAATTAAAGGGCTGGATTCGCCACACTGATAATAATAAATTTGTATGATATGCTGCCTACTCTTAGTGACTTCCTAGCAACCACAGAGTAACACCTTCCAAGTAATAATTCTTCGTGCATGAATGAACATACAACGTCTGTAGGGAGCTCACTTAAGATACTTTTTCACATCTTTTAAGGAAAAATAGATTATTGAATGAAAAACCCATTCCTGGAGACTGAAAGTGAACTGATGCCTAATGAAGAAGATCAGTTTCTTGAGTTATCTTATGATTTCTTTTTGAAGATTATATTTTCTTCAACAGCTGTCACAGATTTTTACCTACATGCATGGCCCTTGTATCCTGATGTATCTAGACTGGCAATAAAATACTTGATGCCTTTTGTCAGCACATAACTGTGTGAGTCTATGTTGTCAGCTCTTGTCATTATGACAAATAAATACAGGAACAAACTTAATCTGGAGGCATATCTGCGAGTTTAAATATCGTCTCTGTAGCCAGATATTCTAAAGCTTGCAGCTGTGAAACAGCCTCAGCCATCCCACTTAACTATCAATGTCTCCAGTTTGTTCAATGAAGAACTTTAAGTAAGTAAATAAATAAAATGACTACTTAGTCACAGTTTTAGATTCTCTGATTGTATTAAATGTACACTTCTTGTTACTGTATAATAAATGCTCACATCTGCGTCTATACACAATATACCTAATGTAAAACTAATCCTGGAAATTTTCTTTCTTCATACGAGGGCAGCATATGTTTTGCATGGGTGTTCAGGGGGCTGTGGACTACAAAAGGTTGGGAACCGCTGCTGTATACCCTACAAAACTATTTTACAAAGTACATGTACTCCTAAGTGTTCATGAAAACGGTTCAAGGGGCAGGTGGCAGAATTTGTAATTTTACTTTATTATCATTTTTTTAGCTGCAGAAAACGATTAAAATTTAATAGTAGACACAGGTACGTTCATAATTGTAACTTCTTATACGTCTGTAAGACTAAACTCTTATAGGGGTATGTGATTATTGTTAAGTTTGGAAAACACTGCTCCCTAAAATTAGGGTCACATGACAAATGTTGTATTACAGTTTAACTCAGGTGTAACCACAGTGTGAAATACAGTGAACTCAATGATGCCTCAGAATCAGACCTTTGATTTAAAATGACATTTTGCATTAATAAAACCTTTTGGTAAAACAAAGAAAAAAAAAAAGACACTACTTCTTTTGAAATAAAAGCTCAATGAAATATAGACACCATTTTTAAACAAAGACAAAATATCACAGACAAATTTAAAGAGAGAACTCAGAAACCTTTAAGTATATATATATATATATCTATATATAGAAACTCATCAACCTAAACTTATAAGGCATATACAATTATTGCATAGTGTGACAACAAAGTCTGACAACTTTCTCTCTACACAAAATTATAGGTATATCTTCTTCATCATATACTCTCAGACGTCTACTTGAATATTTTCAAAGAAAGCAGTAGTCAGTTTGAGGCTATTTGGCACCTCCACAGAGTTTTTCCATGAATGGTACTGTGACAGCCACATGTGCTTTCTCTGTTCCTCATATGTTGGGCATCTCTTAAGCTGTTGTTCAGCAGTCATTTTATCTGTGCCACATTTACACTCATCGGTAGTTCCTATCTTTAGCTTGTTGAATAGATATGTGACACACATAGGTATGTGACATTTATGTCAGTTTTACAGAAGCACACACACAGTTCATGTTTCAGTACAACACTTTCATTAGCTGAAATAAACCTATTGCTTTCCTTGCAGTCGGCCAGCGCGATGCCGACCAAATCACCCCTAGTGTGCCGATGTCAAGAAAATATGGGCCTAACACCATATTCCAAATATGCCTCAATGGGCGTGTAACTGGATCCTTTACATTTTTTTTTACCTTTCCTTGCAGTGATTTGTTTGATGGGGGATTCATAAAGAAGAACATTTTCCAACAAGACGTTTTTGAACTGTTCATTTAGACTTTTTTTCAGCTGTTGAGTTTGTGCCCAAGGTTCATGTTTTCTGCATGTTGTTATTAAGCTGAAGAAGTTGTGTTCCACTTCTCATCACTTGTTTAATGAATTTTGATTGTTTTCTTCTCATATTTTTAAATACATTTCTTTGCTCATTAATTCTTCTCATGTATTTATGCTTTTAATTATCATAACTTCCACATTAGAATTCTTAACATTCTGCCAAGGAAGTACATTATTATTATTATTACCTCCCATGATTTTTGCAATTTTGTTTCTATTAACTGATGGAGGCAAATATTCTGTACAATACCTGACTGGTTATAACTAAGATGCATAGTGTTTATTATTTTACAAAATGTATTCAGGTGTTGCTATTTCGTCCCTGGTATCATTGCTGCTCAAACATTTATTCTGTATTTTATGTTGGGTCACTGAAAGTATTTAATTCTGTGTTTGTTTTATTCCTACAATGATAAACTCCTCACACCTTTTTTACTACCTTTTTAGTTAAAAGATGTTCAGGTGGTGTAGTGGTATGTGGCTATGTATCTAATTTAATATTTTTGAATCATAACTTCAGATGAAAAAAATTTGTTGTTCCTTTTGCTATACTGCTCTATTAACTGATTCCGTACGTAATTATTTTCAGCTCTGGACGGAATTATTTTTAAGCCCCAAAAATTTACACATACATAATTTACGTTTACTGACAATGTGTGTCTAATCATGAGTTAAGTATAACATATTATAAATCAAATTAAAGTACATTGGATGAACAATATAAATCCATATGCCTTTCTAGCTAATTTTATGTTATGTTTATGTTATAACAGATAACATGTATAAAGTTAGTTGCTTATCCTTTACAGGACGTGGCAATCAACCCCAGCTTTTATTGGCTGTTTGTGATTTTTCTAGGCAATTTTTTTCATTCAGTAGTTTGCCATTGCTTTCTGAACAGTACGGCGCTTATACCATTGTTAAAAATCCACACAAAGCGATCTGCTACCAAACCGCCTGCAGCAGGTTTCGAACCTGGTATATCTGGATTTAAGAACAGTGTCACAAGTGCAAAGACACATCCTGGCGCCGACATAAATTCAGATCACAATCCAGTTGTCATCAAAGTAAATATAAAGCTGAAAAGAGCAGGAAACAGAAGACAGGAGGAACCCCAGATAGAAATATCAGCGCTGAAACAACCAGATATAAAACAGAAATATTTAATCGAAGTCAAAAATAAATACCAACAGTTATTGACAGAAAGCATGGAGCAGTATAGAAGAGAAAACCCAGAAGAAAAAGCAACCGCAAAATGGGAATGCTTAAAAACAAGCATACAATCAGCAAATGCAAATTTACCTAAAAAGGAGTCTAAGAAAAATCAAATTTGGATGACAGATGACATCTTGAATAAAATGGCAGAAAGAAAGAAAGCAAAAAATACTCCAGAATATAAAACAATAGACAATGACATACGTACTATGTGTAGAGAAGCAAAAGAACGGTGGATAGAAACAAAATGTAAGGAAATAGAAGACTTGGAAGCGAAGCACATGACAAGAGATATGCATGAAGAAATAAAGAAATTATCAAATCGGTCGCGGTTTGCACAAGGAGGAAGCTGTATCAAGAACAAAAATGGTGTAATATTACTTGATGAGAAAGACATATCAAACAGATGGGCAGAATACGTAAAAGAACTATTCGAGGACAACAGAGGTAAAAAACCATCACCAGATTCTAATGAAGGCCCACACATTCTCAGATCAGAAGTAGAGAATGCCATTCATATGATACAAAAAGGAAGATCAGCAGGCATGGATAACATAAACATTGAAATGATAGAAGCTCTGGAGAGCTTTGGTATAGATACAATCACAGAAATATGCAATGATATATACAATACAGGATATTTACCACACGACATGAAGACATCAGTTTTTATAACATTGCCCAAAAAAAACCAAATGCAACAGAATGTTCAGACTTCAGAACAATCAGCCTGATGAGTCATGCAATTAAGATACTGCTCAAAATCATACAGGAAAGAATAAAAAGTAAAGTAGACAGCGAAATCCAAGAAGAACAGTTTGGTTTTAGACGGAACAGTGGAACAAGAGAGGCAATATTTTGCCTAAGAAGATTAAATGCAGAAAAATATACAGAGGTCCAAAAAAGTATGTATATGTGCTTCATTGACTATAAGAAGGCTTTTGACAGAATCCATCATGAGAAAATAATTGAATGCCTCAAAGACATAGGTATTGATGGAAAAGATATAAGAATACTCAGTAACCTTTATTGGGAGCAAACTGCCACAGTAAGATCGGGAAGGAATTATTCACCATACATAGACATAAAAAGAGGTGTCAGACAAGGTTGTGTGCTGTCCCCCTGCCTATTTAATTTATACACCGAAAAAATTTTCAAACAGATACAGGAAATACCAGGACTGAACATCAGTGGAAGATCAATAAACAACCTTAGATATGCAGATGATACCGTGTTGTTAGCTGAAAGCGAACAGGAGTTACAAGAACTAGTGAAGCAAGTGAACAGTATAAGTCATGAATATGGACTCGACATTAATATTGAGAAAACTAAAACTATGATAATTAGCAAAACAGACGATAAACCCACATTAAAGATAAGCGTAAATGGGAAAATCCTGGAACAAGTCAAGAGCTACGTATATCTTGGTCATATAATAACAGAAGATGGCAGATGTGAAACAGAAATCAAGAAGAGAATAGGAATGGCCAAAGCTACATTCAACAACATGAAACATATACTGACATCCAAACAGTTATCTCATAAATTAAAACTGAGAATCATAAAGTGTTATATATATTCTGCATTTCTGTATGGTGCAGAAACATGGACGATGAATAAGCATTTGGAAGAAAGAATTGAGGCTCTTGAAATGTGGATATATAGAAGAATGGGGCGTATCTCATGGAAAGAGATGAAAACAAATAAGGAGGTCCTAGAAAATCTAGGTATGAAAAGAGAACTAATGAGAGAGGTCAAAGTTCGGCAGCTAAAATACTTTGGCCACATAAAAAGGCATAACACCTTGCAGAAGACCATAACAGAAGGGAGAGTTGAAGGTAAATGTGCAAGGGGAAGACAGCGCTATAAGTGGGAAGATAACATCAAGAGATGGACGGGAAAGAGTCTATCAGAGTGTACCACCAAGACAAGAGACAGAAGACGTTGGAGATCCATTACAGCCAACCTCCGTTGTGGAGATGGCAACTGATGATGATGATGATATCTGGATTATGAAACTGCGTTCATATCCATTAGGCCACAGACGCCGACGATAACATGTATACGGAAAAAAAAAAATAACTTGAAATTTTGAACAAAAATTTTCGACTTACGTAAGGCTTGTAACATAAATTGTTATCACAATACAGTTTCACTGCTCTCTTTGTGCAGGTAATCCATTTAGAAACATAGAAAAAGTAAGAAAGTTATGGTTGATCACACAGTTTGTTCACATATTAGTAACATATCCTGTGTGTTTTCGGCCATTATGGCGATACGACAAAACACGATTAAAGATGAAGATAAATGTGAAAAAATCCGTTCAAACGCAAATAAAAGACGTTGAAGCTTGTTGAAATTTGCCCAGTTTTGTGTTTACTTCCGTTCGAGATAAATTCCGGGCAGTATAAAATATCAGAATCGAAAGAAGCAATGAAATAAATCAGCGTCTTTTAAAAGATCTTACGTCTACAGCGTTCGGCCTTTGCATCTATTATTAGATCTTACGTACGGAATCAGTTAAAACATTTTTGTTTGTATTTTATTTCATAACAACTAGGTGCTGACGTCTGCTAACAATAATGTGAAAGATTAAGCTCTAGTTATGTATACTCAAGCTCTGAGTGGCTTCCAGGGGTCTCTAAGAAGAAACATAAATAAAAGAAGCTCCGCTCCATGTGGTCCTGCTATAAGATGTATTGTTTGTTTCACAGAACCTGAACAGTTCAGAAAGCTGAAAAAGTTGAAGAAGATATATACCTTCTTATTCCTTTCCTTAGTCCATTGACCTAGAAGGTCGATGTTGCAAGATATTTATAGAATATCTTAGTGTTTACTACCAATTTTATTAGTTTCGTCCTTGTGCCTATATCTTTTTGAAGCTCTTTCCAAGCCATGTTGTTATCTACCATGCATTTCACTGTTGTTCACCTATTTCCAAAGATTGTCTTACAAAGCATTTCAATATTGTACATCTATTTCTGGAGAATCTAGTCTATAAACATTGGTGTTGTATATCTATTTTCTGAGACTATCTCTTGAAAGATGATTTTTGACACATCACAAACTCATGTTTTACAGCCAAATTATTAAGCTTCATTCTGTGTTTACTAATGTCTCACAAACAATATAAATCACTTTCTGCAAAATATTAACATTTTCAGAGCAAACTTTTTCAAATACCGAGGAAATAAATATAATACTGCATTTATGCATGCTACATTTTGAATCATGAAATAGAACAGTGTTAGATTGATTAGCAAACAGTTTTAGATTGATCAGCAAACAGTTTTGTGGGCTTTTCTTGTAATAAAACTTGTTCCATTTTTTTAAAATGTAGTCATCATTTCAATACCAAACCTTGATCTGTGACCTTGGCATTCAACTCTGAAATCTTTCCATTCACCTTTTCCCCAAGTCTGTTATATTTCTTTGTGATAAAATACTCAAGCTCTTCCTCTCGTTTCTCTCTGAAAATATGAAAAAGAAAACAAAACATGAAAAAAATACGTATTTCTTTTCAATTTCTAGGCTGATCTATGTTGTTATATTATGAAGAAGAGCCATCTGTGAAATATGCCCATATACATGGTACAAGTTTGTAATGAAAATGGACAGCCTGCAATTAGAAGTCTGCAAAGATTTCTTTTACAAATCTGGAGTGGTATCAAACAGTAAGTCTATTCACCGATAAATAAACAAACTGACAGAAATATGAGATAACTAAAATTTTTTTGACAAAATCCATTAAATAATCTACTGGCATACAAATACAAATATTATCTGGCCATTTTCAATTAGACATACAAAGATGGTTACACAGATAAAGATGTCCTATTGAAAACTCCTTGGTATTGTCTGCACTGTAGAGCTAGGCTTTTGCTGTGGCTTTTCTACTATTCTGAAATGTCTTGAGTTGAAGTCTTGTGCTCCAGTCAAGAGTCAATAAGGGTGTAATTAGCCTCACAGACAGGTTGACTTCCACATTGGAATACTGTTAGCATTACACTTAGCTGGTGGTCATATAATATTGACTCCATACATGCCTTCATGCATGGGTAACTGAGTAAACATACCATTTTACAATACTGTGTAACTACAAGAGAATATCTGCCATCACCAGTGTCAATACCTTGTCGAGGTATGGCCGCTTGCGTACCCTGATTACTCCCAGAGCTATGCTAGCAGGAGTTTTACTCCTGGAATGTTCTACCAAGCTGGACAGGTTTGTGCGGGCAGGGGTCAGACTAAAGCAGACACCCTGGTCCTCCAGGTTGGGGGTTTTAGCATAGGGCTGACACCCTTGTCTATGTAAAAAGAAATGAAGTTATGGAAATGACAACAAATGAACAAACTTTGCTGCGGGACGGACATTCGGAGTCTAAGGCTCATATGACTGTCAGTGGTGAAAGCCGAAAGGAAGCCACTGACACGAAAACGGACATCCTGACCACAAATCGTGAAACAAGAATAGGATTTTGGAATGTCAGGACAATGAACGAGATGGGTAAACTAAAACAAGTCACAGCAGAAATGAGAAACTATAGATTACACATTCTAGGGGTAAGCAAGAGCAGATGGACAGGGGCAGGAAAAGTTAAAACAGCAACAGGAGAAATAGTACTTTACTCTGGAAGAGAGGATGGACAGCACAATGAAGGTGTAGCCATTATCCTACAGAAAGAAATAGAAAGGACATTACTGGAATGGAAACCCATCAACAACAGACTGATAAGAATAAGATTGAGAGGGAGATTCACCAACACTACAATAATACAATGCTACGCACCAACGAATGGTAGCGATAAAGAGGTCAAGGATGAATTCTATCAACAACTGCAGAAAGAAATGGAAGACACACCTAGATATGATCTTAACGTAGTAATGGGAGACCTCAATGCGAAAGTTGGAACACACAATACATATAATGAAAGAGTAATGGGGAAATGCAGCAGTGGAACAGCAAACGAAAATGGGGATAAATTAATAAGTTTCTGTAGCATTAACAACCTGGTCATTGGAGAAACACTTTTCCCACACAAAGAAATTCACAAATTAACATGGGAATCACCAAATGGTCGGGACAGAAACCAGATAGACCACATCATGATTAATGGTAGATGGAGACATGCATTGCAAGAGGTGAAGGTAAGAAGAGGTGCAGATGTGGGAAGTGATCACCATTTAGTAGTAGCAAAACTGAAAGTGAAACTCAGAACAGCTGGACCAACTGTAACTACACAGAAAAGGATTGACATCAGCAAATTGAAGGACCCCCTTACCAGAATAGCTTTTATGGCTGATATAAAGAAGCGATATCAATTTGCCAAAAGTCAGGAAAAGACATCGACTAATGATATAGACCAGAAATTCAACACCATTTCAACAATATATAAGGAAAGCAGCAAATCATGCTTGGGATTCCAGGAAAGGAAGAAGCAAGACTGGATAACACCAGAAACATTAAACACCATAAAGATGAGAAATGAAACGAAAAGAAAGAAAACAGAAGCTAAGTACCCCAGGTTAAAGCAACTATATAGTGAATAGTACAGTCAGCTGGACAAGGAAGTTAAACGCCAAACCCGAGCCAACAAAAGGAATTTCCTAGACGATCTTGAAAGACAGGCAGAAGAGGCAGCACTGAGAAATGAACAAAGCACAGTATACAAA
Source organism: Oreohelix idahoensis (assembly GCA_024509875.1). Taxonomy (NCBI): domain Eukaryota; kingdom Metazoa; phylum Mollusca; class Gastropoda; order Stylommatophora; family Oreohelicidae; genus Oreohelix; species Oreohelix idahoensis. The sequence goes on along the minus strand of JAMPIV010006119.1, from coordinate 111,953 downwards.
ATAACTAAAATCATCAGTGGAAAACAAGGTGCAAACAATATTACATTAGTAAGAGATAAGCATGGAAATCTCATCACGACAGCAGAGGGACAGGAAACAAGATGGGCAGAGCATTTCAGAGAAACTCTGAACAAGGAACCACCAGAGATACAATTGAATGTTCCTGAGGCTGAAAACGATCTAGATGTTAATACAGACATTCCACGAAAAGAAGAAATCATCACAGCAATCAAAGGGTTAAAGAATGGAATAAACCATGATAACTTAAATGCAGAGCTATTTAAGACAAACCCTGAGTTAACAGCAGAACTATTAGAACCACTATTTGCACAAGTCTGGAAAACAGGGACATCACCAACGGAGTGGAACAAAGGAATAATTGTCAAATTGGCCAAGAAGGGAGATCTTGCAGACTGCAATAATTGGAGAGGAATCACTCTTATCTCAGTTCCCAGCAAAATACTAGGCAGGATAATTATACAGAGAATTTCAAAAGCAGTAGATCACAAACTGAGGAAAGAACAAGCAGGATTTAGAAAGAACAGAAGATATGTAGATCATATATTTACCCTCAGGAACATTATAGAGCAGTGCTCAGAATGGCAAAGAGAGCTGTACATTAATTTCGTTGATTTTGAAAAGGCTTTTGACAGTATACATAGGGACAGTTTATGGAAAATACTGAGGGCTTATGGAATTCCAAGCTGCATAGTGTCAATCATAAAAAACCTCTATGCCAACTTTACATGTAGCGTTGGGCAGAGCAACCTAACCTTTGAAGTGAAGACAGGAGTACGACAGGGATGTCCCTTATCAACCACTCTATTTTTAACAGTCATAGACTGGGTGATGCACCAGACAACAGAGGGCAGTCCAAGAGGAATAAGATGGACTACATTTTCTACATTGGAAGATCTGGAATATGCAGATGACATTGCACTACTAGCACATTCACATCAACACATCCAGGAAAAAACGGATAGACTTAATAAGTATAGCCAGCAGGTGGGATGGAACATCAATCTAAAGAAGACAGAGGTCATGATGCTCAATGTGAGCAACCCTGAGCCAATATCAGTAAGGAATCAGCAACTGGAACAGACAGACACCTTCACATACCTAGGATGCATAGTAACACCAGACGGCGGAGCAAGCAAAGACATCAACAACAGAATGAACAAAGCAAGAACAGCCTTTTTTAGTCTAAACAACATCTGGAAGTCCTCTCAGTACAGCACAAGCACAAAATTAAGATTATATCAGATGTGTGCTTTCTGTGCTTCTCTATGGTGTGGAATGCAGGAGAGTTACAGAGAAGGAAATCTCGAAATTGTCCTCTTTTCACACAACATGCCTAAGAAAAATTCACCGAATCTTTTGGCCGAATACCATCCCCAACCAAGATCAGCTTACTCGGAGCAAGCAAGAGGACATGCACACCATCATAGCTGGCAGACGCTGGAGCTGGGTTGGCCATGTCCTCAGAAAAGACCCCGATGCCATCACAAGAACAGCTTTGCTATGGACCCCTGAAGGAAAACGAAAAAGAGGCCAACCAAAAACAACTTGGCGGAGGACTGTGGAGGCTGAGATGCAAAGAATGAACCAGAGTTGGGGTACTGTACGAAGAATGGCCACCGGCCGAACAAAGTGGAATCAATTTGTTGTTGCCCTACAAGACACCACCAGGCGTGATGGCCACTGACTGCTTTGACGGTCGGTGGCTAAGGATCAAAGAAGAAGAAAAGAGAATATAACTTTATGTTTCTGGGTATTTTGAGAACAAATATCCTCTTACGTTATTCAGTAACTGAGAAAAAATACTATCACATATTATTGGATATTTGCATATTCATCACATTATCCTGAACTAGCGTCATTAATGGGTTGTATTTATTTTCTCATGTTTCTTACTTAGCTCTTGCTTTCTTGCCTTTCCCTGGTGAAGATCATATGGCCGCAACACAGGACATTTTCTGTTTATTTTGTCCTAGTACGATGCATTAACTTGTTTTATTTGTTCACATACCCACCTAGCTAAATACAAAATTCTAGGTTTTTCTTATTTGACTATGTAACTGACAAGGAAAGTCATTTTATTTGACTGGTTAAGCAGAAAGATGACATCCTAATAAGACATTATTTTATCTTACTTTGTAACTGGCCCATGAATCCCAGCAGGAATATTACTTCTTGGCAGTCTGTTACCATATGGGAACATATCCCTAAGATAAAATATCATCAAAATTAGTACTTCCTTTTAACCAAGTGCATTAAAAACATTCTGAAACAAAAGATAGTTAAAAAAAAAAAACAATAATAAAATAAAACAATGCTCATTATTTAGCAAACATACAGGGTGAATGAAAAATCATTCCCTATTTTTAAATGTTTATTTCTTCATTCCCAAAGAGGATTTATATTAATTATATATAATGATACCTCTTTATTCTATATAAAGAAATGATCAACAATTAATAACAATACATTTAGTTACTAGCTTAAGAAATTAAATGTTTTGTCCATTAAAAATTTGCAAACTGTATGCACAAGTTTCAAGTTCTGCAATCTGTTTGAAATAAATATATAAGCATCATACAAAACTGTTTGAAAAATTCACAAACAAAAAGAAAAAAGTTTAAGAAGAAAAACAAATTTTTTATGAAAACTTGTTAAGAAAAAAAACTTTACCTTTAGATCAAACAAATATTCAATCATATAGTGACGTGAAAATAATGTCATAGAAGTTGTGGGGGGGGGGGCCTTCATTGGACTAAGACATGCATGTAAACATGTAAACCAGAAGAAATTGAATGGAAAATATGAAGAAATAAAAGAAATCAGGCTAACACAAAAAGTAAGACTTGTCTAATAAACAAAAAAATAAAAGAGCATACATGCCACACGCTATGGTTTACCCATAATCTGTACGGGGTGTTTGCATTTTTATATGTGTACGGCCCGTACAAATGTCTGTACGGGTTTTTTCGCCTAATTATTAAACATACATATAAATCGATTGTCTTGTGCCACTACTGTAGCCGTAATTTGCGTCATTTTTAATTTTATTTGCAAGAGAGTTAGCTTCCGTTTCCGATCTTTATTTAGTAATTGGAGTATCCGCATTTATTTTCTGTGAATTTTTTAAATCGCAATCAATCGGCATCGAACACGCGGCCATTTTCGCTCTAATTTTAATGGATTCTGACTCCGATGCGATGACAAGGAGATCTTTGTCTTTATTAGTGCTAATATCGGTTCTCAGAATATGGGTGATGGCAGAGATGGAAACAAAAGTAGAATGTCATTGCTAGTATGTATAATTTTAGGGGTTAGGATTAGGTTTATCTGAAAGGTTTAGGGTTACGGCCGAATGTCACTGCTGACGAGGGCATTTGTTGCTTTGCTACTGATGATGGGTGTAACGAAAAGATCGTCATTTGATTTGTATTGGTCAAATGACTTTCATTGAGATGCAAAGGAAAAGGACTCTTCGTTTGTTGGTTTTTTTTTTAAATTAAAAAAAAAAATTTTAATTTTTTTAATCGTTTTTTTTTCATCTTTCCATACCTCTCTTCCTATCACATCTAACATGTACACAAACAAATTTTATATCATCAGATTCATCATTCATTTATTTCTATACAGTCCAAAAATTAGAGCAATTGACCAAAAAACTATAGAATTTACAAGTCATCCACTATAAAAAAGGGGGTGTTGTGAAAAAGAATGCAGCTGCAGGGAACATTTTTGGGAAAACAATGCAGCGTGCTAAAGGATAAGGTCCTATCAAACACAGGATTTCCTGGTCTGTTAGTGATAATTAAGCACAGAAATAGACTAAATGATGACACGATCACATCATTTTTACAGTGCAAAATAAACTCAGACAAATATTGTTCGAGTTTTAAAATAAATGAAGACCTGTTTTAAAAGGCAAAGTCCCCATGCCTCTATGATGCAGCTGTAATTGAAAATTTTTTTACACGAATTAACTCTTTTAATACGTTTTTTCTGCCAATTTTTTTTTTGGTACAGGTTTTGCTGGTCTTTGTACAGGGTTTTTGCATTTTTTGTACAGGTTTTTCATCTCCGAGGTGTGGCATGTATGAAAGAGGTGACAGCATGGCTGTGAAATACAAAGAACAACAAAAATGACAACAAAGATGTCACAACTTTCATAAATGGGTGCCTGCGTAGATTAGAAGTACCCGTACTGAAATGCTATGACGAGACTACTACAATGTAACCGGCAGAAAGGACCAGATAAGCATCAGTGGAACAAGAAGTGAGAAAAAGACGCTGGGTGTGACAGGACGTGCATTTAGAAAACTTGTTGATAGCATTATGAGGTTGTCTTTCTTTTGGAATCCCCAGAGTAAAAGAAAAGTATCTAAAAACACACGGTGAAGGGAATAGGGATTAAAATTAATAAGGATAAAGAAGACATGGTGAAGGGAATAGGGATTAGAATTAATAAGGATAAAGAAGACACGGTGAAGGGAATAGGGATTAGAATTAATAAGGATAAAGAAGACACGGTGAAGGGAATAGGTATTAGAATTAATAAGGATAAAGAAGACATGGTGAAGGGAATAGGGATTAGAATTAATAAGGTTAAAGAAGACATGGTGAAGAGAATAGGGATTAGAATTAATAAGGATAAAGAAGACATGGTGAAGAGAATAGGGATTAGAATTAATAAGGATAAAGAAGACACGGTGAAGGGAATAGGGATTAGAATTAATAAGGATAAAGAAGACACGGTGAAGGGAATAGGGATTAGAATTAATAAGGATAAAGAAGACATGGTGAAGGGAATAGGGATTAGAATTAATAAGGATAAAGAAGACATGGTGAAGGGAATAGGGATTAGAATTAATAAGGTTAAAGAAGACATTGTGAAGGGAATAAGGATTAGAATTAATAAGGTTAAAGAAGACATAGTGAAGGGAATAAGGATTATAATTAATAAGGTTAAAGAAGACATAGTGAAGGGAATAAGGATTAGAATTAATAAGGTTAAAGAAGACATAGTGAAGGGAATAGGGATTAGAATTAATAAGGTTAAAGAAGACATGGAAAGAACTTGAATGAATGGCACATGACAGGAGAAGCTTGGAGTTTTCTAAATGAAGATCTATTATCCTCAAGAAGCTAATGGTCATGATTCAATGATAGGCCTATATTCTAATATGCAGCCGTTCAAATAAGTTTATATTTTCAAATTAATATTTTGATTTTCATTCGATAGAACATGTTAGATTCCAAAGCAAACAAAATGTTAACTGGAACAAGTTTTAATTCAGAAAAAAGCAAACAAACAAATAGTTTAATATGCTTTTAAAAGAAAAATGTAGTAACAAATCTGTCAGACTAAGTGACCCTTGGAAAACCAAAGTGATTAAAAAAAAAAAAAAAGTAAATAAATAGATGGCAAATCCAAAAGCGACAAGAAAACAACAAGGGTTATGTTTCAACTTGTGATGAAAGCAAAATAAAGACATGATATCACTGACCATTCCTGAATTGATGACGTCCCATCATCTCTGCAAGATACCCAAATTACTTCTTTGATTAACCCATGCTTTAATGACTACACACAACATTGATACTAAAACATACTAAAGATGTGAAGTATCAAATTTCTGTTGTAATTGTATCTAATAACAAACAAACTATTGATAAATATAAGAACCCAACAAGGATAATATCCCTAAAGAAGAGATCATTTTAAAAATAATAATAATAATGCCACACAAAGTACAAAAGTCCTAATAAAGAATGGGAAACAAAAGAGAAAAAAGAGAGATATACAAAACAGGACAAAAAAACCCAAGGCCATGAACTGCATATATAAAAAGTTTAAGACTGGAATTTGAGTGATATTTTAAGCTGTGTCACTGTTTTCATCGGGGCAGCAATATCTGAGCTGTTTAGTCTGGCATATCTGTTTCAGCTTACACATATTTACAGGTTTGCATGTTTTTTAAGCCTTTGGCTGTCCCCAGCTTGTCTGCAAGGCAGTAGATGTCAGCATACTAAACCTAGTCTGGCCTCTCCCCCAAAACACCTGTTTGGCTAAGCTGGATGTGGCAGGAGCTTTAGGCTCCAAATATAAACTTCCCCACCACAAAAGCTAACAGTGGAGCATGCCCTTCAGGAATGTTTGCTCCATGAGATAGGCAAACATACAGCATGGCCTTAACAAACTGCATTGAAGGAAAGACTATATTATACAGCAGTCAGAGAAGCCTGGATGCTAACTTCTTGTAACATAATAGAGATAGAAGCATGTATACACTGCTTAGACAGAGCAGACTACGCTGGCTTGGCCATGTCTGCTGCATGGAAGATGGTCGCTTCCTGAAAGATATCTTCTACGGACAACTGGCAGATGGCAAAAGAACAGCTGGGCGACCACAGCTGAGATTCAAAGATGTGTGCAAGAGAGACATGACGGCACTGGACATAAATCCAGCAACTTGGGAGGATGAAGCTGCCTATCGCACCAAGTGGCGATGCTATCTATGGCGCCACCTCAGACTGGGCGAAAAGAAGCTCACACAACAAGCAGAAGAGAGGAGAAAACGTCGAAAGGAACACCAGTGAAAATAAGCAGCTGAGGGCTGTCACCTCAGGGGCACATTCCCATGGTCAGTTATGACTGAAAGGGCTATTATTATTATTATAGAGATAGATGTTGCTTGCTATATGACGGCAAAAGGAAAAGTTCAAGGCTGGAATTATAGAAGAGAAATGACAGTGCAAAGACTGTTATGTCATGCTTCCCAAATAAGAACTTAAGTGGCTCAAGACAATAATAATGAATAATCTTATACTAGATCTGATGTTTTGTCATTTCATCACGTACACATAACAAATCTGCACCAGTGACATAGATAAACTTCTTAGAATATTATACAAATTTGTCTTTCAAATCAGTTTAAAATGCACACGGATCTTCATTATATTTATATAATTATAAAGGTATCTCCATGAAATATAAGAAAACAAAGAAAGAATTCAAAGAAAAACTAGGGATCTACAGAAACATTTTTTTAAATTTTTTTTCTTTCTGGTCATCTGTTGCCCTGAAGAGTAGTGAGGAGAGTGTGTTGTACTGGCTGCTGTCAACCCATGCTGCTTGAAGATTTATGTGATGTTGTCTATCCATCTGTCTCATGGTCATCCCTCTGCTCTGAAACCAGATGTTCTACTGTTGTAAGCGTACGGTGGTAACATCAGTCTCTATTATCATGAGATGACCAAACCACTTAATTTTCTGTCTTTCTCTGTTTGTTTGATGGATGTAATTTCTACAATTTTTCTGATGTCATAATTTCTCATTCTGTCTCTCCTGGTAACATTAATGGCTTTACCTTAACATCTCATCTAACAGGATGTGATTTTCCTCTCCCGTGCTTTGGTTAGGGACCATGTTTGATTTTAATGATGTCAACTAATTTTCTCAGTGTCCATTCTGTCCAAAAACAAAATGTCTTCTTTCATCTTGTTCCACTGGTATCTTTTCAATTAATTTGAAATAAACTTCTTCTTCTTCTTCAAGTACCGTACCTAGTGGCATAGGAGATCATGTCTCTCCACAACTTCTTGTCTCTAGTACAATTTATCAATTCTGTTGTTGACTTCTTTCCATGCCACGATGTCGAACTGTCCAGTATTTGTTCTCTTTGTCTTCCCCTATCTCTTTTTCCTTCAATCTTACCTGTTGTTACAATATGTTCCAGCTTTCCTCTTCTCATCTTCTTCTTCTTTGATCCTTAGCCGCCGACCGTCAAAGCAGTCAGTGGCCATTACGCCTAGTGGCGTCTTGTAGGGCAACAACAAATTGATTCCACTTTGCTCGGTCGGTGGCCATCCTTCGTACAGTGCCCCAACTCTGGTTCATTCTTTGCATCTCAGCCTCCACAGTCTTCCGCCAGGTTGTTTTTGGTCGGCTTTCTTTCATTTTCCTTCAGCGGTCCAAAGCATAGCTGTTCTTGTGATGGCATCGGGATCTCTTCTGAGGACATGGCCAACCCAGCTCCAGCGTCTGCCAGCTATGATGGTGTGCATGTCCTCTTGCTTGCTCAGAGTAAGCAGATCTTGATTGGTGATGGTATTCGGCCAAAAGATTCGGTGAATTTTTCTTAGGCATGTTGTGTGAAAAGAGGACAATTTCGACATTTCCTTCTCTGTAACTCTCCAGCATTCTGCACCATAGAGAAGAACAGAAAGCACTCTTTTCATAACATGCCCAAAAAAAGGTGGATTGCTTCTTTCTAACTTGTGAAATAAGTTTCCTTTGTTCATTGGCCTCTTTCAGGACATCCTCATTACTCTTTTTGGCTGTCTATGGTATTTTTAACATTCTTCTGTAAAACCACATCTCTGGTGCCTTCCCTATTTGTTTACTAATTGTCCATGACTCACTCCCATATGTCAGGATTGGTTCTATATAACAATGAAGAACTCTCTTTCTTACTTCCAATGACAAAGAATTGTTGCAAAAAATACTCTTCATTTTATAGAATGCTGCATTTGCCTGAGCTATTCTGCTCTTCACTTCTGAGATGCATCTTCCATCTGTTGTTATTAATGTGCCCAGGTATTTGAATTTATTGACTTGTTTGAAAACGGTTCCATTTACTTTGACAGTGCATTCTGGGGAAGCCTTTTTCTTTGAGACGACCATTACTTATGTCTTTTTGCTATTAATGCTAAGGCCTTTATTTTCACTTTCTATCACTGTTGTATCCACCATTTCCTGCAGCGCCTTTTCACTTTTTGCTATTAAGACTCATCAGCGTATCTCAAGTTGTTTATATTATGTCCGCCGAATGATATTCCTGGCATGTCCTCTAGAGATCTCATTATATTTTCACTGTACAGATTGACATACATCCCTGCCTGACACCCTTTTTTACTTGCTGAAACGTTTCTATTTGGCTGCTAATTCTTACAGCTGCTGTTTGTTGCCAGTACATGTTCTTTATTATCCTCAGGTCTTTTCCATCAATGTTGATGCTTTCTAACACTTTGATAATTTCCTCATGTTTCACTGTCAAATGCCTTAGTGTAATCTATAAAGCACAAGTACAGATCTGTCTTCACCTCTATAGCTCTTTCTATCAATGTTTTTATAATATATATAGCATTGTTTGTGCCTTTACCTTCTACAAATCCACACTGTTCATCACTGATTTCTGGTTTAATTTTATTTCTCACTCTTCTCATGATAATTCGTAATAATATTTTGGTCACATGACTCATAAGACTAAGGGTGCAATGTTATTCACATTCCATGGCTCCAGGTTTCTTTGGCAAAGCTGGTGGTATCACAACATCCACATTAGTGGTATCACAGCATCCACACTGGTGGTATCACAACATCCACACTGGTGGTATCACAAAATGGTATCACAACATCCACACTGGTGGTATCACAAAATGGTATCACAACATCCACACTGGTGGTATCACAAAAAGGTATCACAACATCCACACTGGTGGTATCACAACATCCACACTGGTGATGTTATGATACCTTTTCAATCCTATTCTGGGCAAGCACACATTTATAAGAATCTGTAACTTTCAGTATATTTTTTTGTTCTCCATGTTTCACAGCCATACAATAGGACTGACTAGATATATGAGTTAACAACTTGACTTTCAGTCTCTTATAAAGTTCTTTTTCATGTACATGACAGAAACAATGCCAAGTCAAATTCTTGGTGATATAATTGAATTTTATATAACAGATGCAGGACACAACAAATGAGCTAATCACAGCTACAGATCAAAGGTCATCAAGCATACCACAATGGCTGTCACACAAGTGACTGTTGTTCAAACTTTCTACAACAACTCCATATCAAAGAAATACATTCTGGTTGTTATCTTTACAAACACTTCAAAGATGTGAACTGAAGCTTTATCATTATTGTCATGCTGAGTGCCTAAGTATGCCAGCATAGCTTTAAAGCCAGTTAGAGATATATCTTCATCATCACCTTTTTCCCTACCGCTCCTTACATGTCATGCACTAACCATTGTAGCTGGTCTCACTGCAGAAAGCCTGCACCAAGCATGCACATGCTCTTGCAGTAGTGGTTTTTGTAGATATATGTTTTACATGATGATGTTGCCAGCTTCATGCACAACCTCATAACAGTCACCTTATATGACATGACTGTCTTCGCCTCATGAAAGACGCCTGCAAACTACTCTGGGCAGGTAAGATAAGCCATGATGAGTTATTTTGTGAAGCCTGAGTAATTCTACATCAGCGTGTGTTTGTATGTCAGTCATATCTGCTATTGTTATTGATGTCCAGGACTTAGTTCTTTAATTATATGCATGGGGCTGTCATTCATAGTATTTTTCATGCATGTTCATCTGACTGTGTGCCACCAGTAAGACTGCCCTCTAGTGCAACTAGCCTCATGTTCCTAACCCTGGGACCACTGTTACAATTAGCACATGACAATTATCAATGTCATCTTTTTCACTGTTATCTTCATCATCAGCATCATTTTTTTTTTTTAAATGAAATTTTGCCTCATTTTGGCTAGGTGCTCCCTGTTCAGCCTAGACACAGGGTCCGTTAGTAATATTAAGGCTCAAGTTCAAATAGAAAAGGCCTTGTAGTCTGTTTCAGTGATATGACTACCTGCATCAACATGAGCTGAACACCAAAGACATAATAAGATGAAAGTATAATAAGATAAAAGTATACTGGTAAGACAAAAGTTTACTGATAAGATAAAAGATTACTGATACTTACCCTGCTACCTTCTGGTCATCAGGTTGTAACCTTGGGTCAATGAGTGTAAACTGGGTGTTCACCATTTCTGGTAACAGACAGACTGTACAACTCTCTTCACCACTGAGTAAATAATGTTTATAATTTGATTTTTTTTTAAATGAACAAATATTAAATCATACCTGCTACTATAAAAATGTTGCACAATAATAATTATAGTCCCTTCAGTCATGACTGGCTATGGGAATGCACTCCTGAGGTGACAGCCCGCATCTACTTTTTTCCTGGTGTTCCTTTTGGCATTATCTTCTATCTTCTGATTGTTGTGAGCTTCTTTTCGCCCAATCTGAGGTGGTGCTGTAGAGAGCATCGCCACTTGGTGCGATCAGCAGCTACATCCTCCCAGGTTGCTGGATTTATGTCCAGTGCTCTCATATCTCTCTTGCATACATCTTTGAACCTCAGCTGCAATCGGCCCAACTGTTCTTTTTTCATCAGTCAGTTGTCCATAGAAGATATCTTTCAGGATGCGACCATCTTTCATGCGGTGAACCTGGCCAAGCCAGCAGAGTGTGCACTCTAAACAGTGTATACATGCTTTGAAGGCCAGTACATGACAGCACCTCGACACTAGTCACTTTGTCCTTCCACGAAGATGCGGCAAAGACACCAAAGATGGAAGGTATTGAGCCTTCTTTCTTGCTTAGCATAAGTTGTCCATGCCTTGATGCCATTTAGAAGTGTGCTGGTGATGCAGGCATTATATACCACAGCTTTGGTCTTCATTGTGAGTTTGGAGTTTCCCCAAACATGCATTGTGAGGCGGGCAAAGGTGACTGCAGCTTTGCCAATGTGGCTGTAAATTTCTGTGTCCAGAGAGTTTGTTATTGATAGTACACCCCAGGTGTGTGAAGTGGTGCACCACTGCCAACTCAAAGTTAACAATAGTGATAACTGGTGCAACATCCACATCCTGACCCAACACATTTGTTTTCTTTAGACTTATTGAGAGGCCAAAGCCCTTGCATGCTTGGGTGAAGCAATTCATCAAGCTCTGAAGTTCCTATTGATTTTGAGTGGCAATTGCAGCAACATCAGCGAATAACTAGTCTCTTATAGTGACGCTTCTGATTTTTGTTTTTGCCTTCAGCCTTGTGAGGCTAAACAGTCGGCCATCTGACCTAGTGTGAAGGCATATTCCTTCAGTTGCATCTCTGAATGCACATTTCAAGAGTACGGCAAAGAAGATCCTGAAGAGGGCAGGAGCCAGGACGCAGCATGTTTGATGCCACTGTGTTTGCCAATGGGCTGTGATGTGCATCCAGCACATTGGACTGTTCCCTTCATGTCTTAATTAAACGACTTTATCATTTCCAGTAATTTAGTGGGGCAGCCTATTTTCAGAAGGATTTTGATGAGCCCATTCCTGCTAATGAGGTCAAATGCCTTTGTGAGGTCTATAAAAGCGAAATATAAGGCCTTTTCTACTCTCTTGATTTTTCCTGAAGCTGGCGGAGAGAAAAGATCATGTCTATTGTTGATATACCAGCTCAGAATCCCCAGTGCGACTCTGATATATGCGGTCAGCTAACTTATGTAGTCACATTAAGATGACTCTGGCGAAAAACTTACCAACAATACTAAGAAGAGAGATGCCTCTGCAGTTATTGCAATCACTTCTGTCTCCTTTATTTGTATATAGTATTACAATCTTGGCATCTTGCATGTCTTGAGGGTTAGTTGCCTCTTACAGCACTGGCACAGCACCCTATGCAGGGGATGTAATAGTATGCTTTTAAAGCATTTAATTAAATCAGGAGTAATCCCACCACTGCCTGGTGCTTTGCCAGAGGCCAGGCTATCAATGGCTTTGATCAGTTCTTCCAATGTTGTTTCAGCATCCAGCTGTTCCATAGTTGGCAGACATTTGACAGCATCTTGGGCTGCAGGTGTGACAGTATTTCTCTAGCGTAAAGCTCAGAGTAGTGTTTGACACACCTCTCCATCTGTTTACCTTTTGTTTTGTCCTGATGCTGAGCCTTATTTAACAGATCAATAACAGCAAATACAAAAGAAACTATCATTTTTTTTTAATTGCAACATAAATTTGGACCTTGCATTTTATGTTTAAGAAGAGTGCATAAAATTAGAATCTGAAATATTTGTGGACTAAAATACCCCATGCACGACCTTATTTTAGTTGCCTCTTATGACATGCCTGAGACAGCAGTAGTCGTATTCTTTGAAGACTCCCGGGAACTACACAGGACTTCTCCCCCCTCCCCGATACGTGAAGAAAAACATTCCCATGTTCTCCTGATGGTATCAATGTCTACTCCACAAATGTTATTCACTCAATAAATGCTGCATGTGTCTTATAAGTCTTTTAAAGAAAAAGAAAAAAAAGGTAGTCCCTTAGCAGAAAAAAACTGCCATGGGGGGGGGGGGGGTGTTTGTGACTTCACAATACTAGGTCTAGCTTTGAGAGGTGGGGGTGACCAGTTCCCTTCCTCACTGCTTTTGCTTTCCCTAACTCAAAAGCAGAGTTAAGAACCTATTCACAGCTGGGTAAACTGGAGTGTGACGTCACCATGTTTCAAACACAGCACCTTTGCTGCAAGAGACCAATGCTCTAATGACTCTGCCAGTCAGATGCTACAATTCATGTGCCATACTTGAACGCTAACCATTAAAACAACAAATAATAATAACCAACAAGATTAGTGGTAAATGTGCTTATCAGAAACATACTTTTCCACACAGTTTTCAGCATCATCCGGATCCAGCCTGTTCAATAATGGTGGCACATCCTCTGGCAAGAGATCTTTAGAAAAGCAATTATCCCTGAAAATGACACATTTAAATATGACTATTTACAACTTTGAAATATAAAACAAAATGTGAACAAAATCAAATATCCATGGATACATGGCACGTATCAATGGAAGACATGTTGACGACGATGAGAAATAGTTCTCTTGCCAGATTAAAATAAAATAACATTTCAATTACTAGAGTATTTACAGTAAAAACAGCATTCATACAAATGAAACTTGGGATAACAACAAAATAACTGACACTCTTAAGAAAACATTTGCTACAAAATCTTTGAGCAAAATAATGAAAGAAACTTCACAGGAAAAACTACTCATTATGTTTTACTACATGTGCTCAACAACAAACTGCTCACATTCACAACTAGGATACTCAAAATGCTCACATTCACAACTAGGATACTCACCCTGAAATGTGTCTTAGTAAATAATAAAATAATATTTTTTAAAAATAGAAAGCAAATTTTCATACAAACAATAACCAGCAAACTGTCAGTCATTCTGAAATAACCAGCCGCTAGTTAACCTTCTCATATTCTTAACCTGAAATCTGACCCGACACAAAACAATCTGGAGTTGCCATTTTTATGTCCTAGTGGAACAAAGTCTGGAATGGATCTCCTCTTTACATTGCATTTGTGGACTATGAAAAAGCATTTTACAATATAGGCAGAGAATCACTTTGGAAATTGATGAGGCATTATGGAGTCTCTCTGAAGATCATTAACTTATTAAAGAAAACATATGATGATATGGCATGCACGTTCTTCATGAAAGATAACTTACTGAACCTTTAAGTATAAGAATTGAAATGTGAAAGCAATGCCGCTTGTCACCATTTCTCTTCCTGTAGGCTACAGATTGGGTTATGAAAACATCAACCTCACTCGAGACAGCTTGATGATCTGAATGTGGCAGATCATCTTGCTCGTCTGTCCCATAACATAACCAAATGAAAGACAAAACAAAGATAATTAGAGGAAATGTGGGAAATGACAACACTGTACTGGAAGAAACACCACTACAAGATGTAGAAGCATACATATACCTTACAGCAATATATACACAGTGGGAGGGACAGACAATGATATTAACTGATTCTGTATGTAATTATTTTTCTCTGGACGGAATTATTTTTAAACCCCAAAAGTTTGCATATACTTAAGTTATGTTTACTGAGATAAAATATCTAATTATAAGTAAAATATAACTCATTATATATGAAATTAAAGGAAAATGAATGGGCATTATGAACATATTAATCGTTTTTACTAAATTTATAATTTAGTAGTTTTGTTAGATATATAAAAAGTACATATCCAAAAAAAAAGGATCTGAAATGATGAAATTTTTTTCTCCACAAACTAAGGCCTCCATCAGAAATTTTTGTCACAATACATTCTAATTGCTTTCATTTTGTAGGTAATCCATTTGGTAATACAGAAAAAGCAACAAAACTGAATAGCTGTTAAACAAGCAGGGCGTTTCGATTGTAAACTACTTCCATTCTGTGTATTTCCAGCCATTGTTTATCACTACGAAACGTGAATAAAAATTAAGTTAACACACTGAAATTCCCACCAAAAGTGAACAAAGACCATTCAGAAATGCTTAAAAATGTGTTTACTTCCATCCTGGATTAAATTCCAGTCATTTTAAAATACTGGATTGGAAAAAGAATGAAAATTAGTTAGCATCTTTAAATAGACGTTACGGCCAGAGGAACGGAACTGAGAGTCTTTAAAAAGACGTTACGTACGGAATCAGTTAATATAAAAATACAAAAGGCTAGAGAACCTTTCATTACTGTGGGGAATATTAGGAGATCAAAATAAATCAGGTCCAACACAAAAATGATAACTTTCAATTCAAATGTCAAGTTAGTCCTACTGTAAGGCTCTGAAACACGAGGAACAATATAAACAACAACAACAAAAGCTACAGACTTTCATAAACGGCTGCTTGCTTCAAATAGAAACATTGAAGTGGTATGACAAGGTCACTAATGTGGAACTGATGACAAAAAACAGACAAATGTCAGTGGAACAAGAGGTGAGAAGAAGACACTGGAGATGGATAGGACACACATCGAGGAAAGCTGTCAATAGCATTACCACACAAAATAGCATTACCACACAAAATAGCATTACCACACAAAATAGCATTACCACACAAAATAGCATTACCACACAAAATAGCATTACCACACAAAATAGCATTACCACACAAAATAGCATTACCACACAAAATAGCATTACCACACAATCCTTACTCTGGTATCCCCAGGGTAAGAGAGCTAGGGTCAGACCAAAAACCGCATGCAGAAGATAACTAACGACAGACATGCAGGGGATGAAGATGACATAGAAATATGGCAGAAGACAGGAAGACATGGTATAAGTTTTGTTGTAGGAATATGCTCCTTGTGAGAATATAAATTATTAGAAACAGACTAATCCCAGTGTTCACTTCTGTCATTTTTTTTCTTTTACTTAAAATGCACTGCAGCTCCTTCCCTTAACATTATGGCTTTGGAAAAGATTCAACTCTTAAAGGTCGACAGTCCAGTGTTTTTTTTTTCCAGGCTCTCATGATGGGAGGCCAGTTTTCAGGGCCAGTATATTTGAACTATGTTTTTTGTTTCATTTTGTCCCAGTCAAAAATGTTATCAATTCTCATTCAACTTCCTTTACAGGTGTGTATAACATTAATAATAATAATAATAAATTCTTTAAGCGCCAAACACGGCGCATAAGGCAGAAACCAGTGCTCTCCAGGTTGTTCGTTGTGACGCCACTCCTCTTAGCTCTTGCACATTATTTAGGCCCAACGTTCTTCCTTCTCTTATTATTGTTCTTCTGAGTGTTTCTTTTGGTCTTCCTTTTTTCCGCTTACCCTCAGGAACCCAAGTGAGCGCCTGTAGTGGTATTCTGTTGTTTTGCATTCGTAGGACATGACCGATATATGACCATCGTCTTTTCCTTATATAGTCGGAGACATATTTCTGCCTAGAGTCTTCTCTTATTTGTCGATTAGTCTTGAATTCTTTCCAACTGATGTTCATGAGTTTTCTAGACATTTGTTCTCGAATGTATTCAGCTTGTTCTCCAATGATTTTGTTATTTTCCAACTCTCACAGCCGTATGTTAACACTGAGATAACATTTGAATTAAACAGACGAAGCTTGGTATAACATTACCATACTTTTAAACAACTTGGAAAGAACTAACCCGTAAACCTTTATGAACTCTCAAAGTGACTAAAAATTCTGTGCGAAAAAATGGGAACACATTTTGTAACAGTTAAAACAGAATTTATAAAGATGTGTAAAGAGGCAAGATTGTCTATCCCACGCAGCATGGCATCTGAAGAAGAGGAAGAAAATACCCAGATATTAGTGCATGCTGAAGCTGAACAACAAACTACCCAGAAAATGACACTCACCATCTTGGCACCCAGACACTGGTTAATGTTGGAGTGTTTGACATGGAGACCAGGCCTGGAGACGGAAACTTTTTCCAGCTCATTACTCCCCTGATTGTGTCCTGTTGAAGATAAAAAATAAAGTGGCCGATACAGAGAAAATAAGAACACCTTTTACACAGAAAAATCAAAATAGCTTATGCAGAAGACACAGACAAAAGACAAATATAATAAGAAAACAATTGATTTGTTATAAACTGGACCATAAGATTATTACAGATCTATAACCTTGTATCCGAACACCTGAAAAATGAAATATTCTGAGACTCACAATTTTCTTTGGGCTACTTTGTTATCACAATTTGGGTGATTTCGGACTATTCTGGGCAATTTTTCAAACACATTTTGGGCGACTTGGGCTATTTTGAGCGATCTGGGCTACTTTTCGAATACAATTTGGATGACACCTGAAAAATTAAAACAATCCATTTTCCAAAACAAAACTGTCCCTTAGGATGTCAGAAGGAAGGCTACAGACCTGGAGCCATAGTAGTGCAATGGTTAGTGCACTGGCTTCCTAGTTCGGTGGTCCGTGGTTCAATCCCCAGTTGAGGTGGGATTTTTTAAACTGCAAACGCCTCCGGGGTTTACCCAGCCTCATGAATTGGGTACCAGAGCAACTCTGGAAAAGTTAAGGCAGCCAGCGTGATGCTGGCCACATCACCCCTAGTGTGCCATTGGTCAAGAAAATATGGGCCTAACACCATATTCCCAATATGCCTCAATAGACATTAGACATGTAATGGGATCATTTACCTTTACCTCTACACCTCATGTTAGAAGATGAGCGATTAAGCAAGGTTACAGACCTTTACAGAAAAAAATGAAATGTACAACAGCTATTATAGAAAATAAAAAAATCCAAACTTCTGAAGAGATAGGATAATAAGGCTACTTTATATAGAAAGCAAAAGAAATATTAATGTGAAGAACATTACTGAACTGGTGTTTTCATAAATAGCTGCAGAATTTAAACTGTGAAGGTTCAACCTCCCATGATAACTGTTATGCATAACAAAGAGTTTGAGGGTACTGTCCTATTCACTGCCCGGGAAGCAGCAGCCATATTGGATTGTGATGCCTAATTACTATGACTTTTTTATATTTCTAGTTTTTCTTCATCAAGTACCAAGCCAAGTGGCATAGGTGATCATGTATCTCCACAACTTGCTATCCTCTGGGCATTTTATAAATTCCATAGTTGAATTCTTTCAATGCTACAGAGTTAAAATGTTCAGTATTGTCTTTTTTTGCCATTATCTGCCAAATTTTAAAGGCTGACTAATAAACTCATTGATCTGAAAATTGTATCTGGACATCTTGAGATAAAGGATAATAAAATTAGTTGTCAACAAACAGTTTTACATTTTGCCAGATTTTACAACACTGTTAGCAATTAATCTGATTTTGACAATATGCCAGAAAAAGGTCTTCAGGAATGTTTTAACATGCTGTGAAAGGTTTATGTGCCAAATCTTATGTTAATTAAAGAATAAATAAGCAAGTCACAAGAAAATTAACAACAAAAGCAATATTCTGAGAAATTAATGGTTTTCATCATTGCAAAAACACAACTTCATTTTTTTTAAAATTACGATTTAAAGTCAAGATACATCTGAAAATGTGTTCTGCAAACTGATTTTGATATTTGTAGTTCTGTGGGATCCTAACTTATTATTAACTCTTTCCGTACGTAATTATTTTCAGCTCTGGACAGAATTATTTTTAAGCCCCAAAAATTTACACATACATAATTTACGTTTACTGACAATGTGTGTCTAATCATGAGTTAAGTATAACATATTATATATCAAATTAAAGTACATTGGATGAACAATATAAATCCATATGCCTTTCTAGCTAATTTTATGTTATGTTTATGTTATAACAGATAACATGTACACGGAAAAAAAAAAACTTGAAATTTTGAACAAAAATTTTCGACTTGCGTAAGGCTTGTAACATAAATTGTTATCACAATACAGTTTCACTGCTCTCTTTGTGCAGGTAATCCATTTAGAAACACAGAAAAAGTAAGAAAGTTATGGTTGATCACACAGTTTGTTCACTGTTCACATATTAGTAACATATCCTGTGTGTTTTTCGGCCATTATGGCGATACAACAAAACACGATTAAAGATGAAGATAAATGTGAAAAAATCCTTTCAAACGCAAATAAAAGACGTTGAAGCTTGTTGAAATTTGCCCAGTTTTGTGTTTACTTCCGTTCGAGATAAATTCCAGGCAGTATAAAATATCAGAATAGAAAGAAACAACGAAATAAATCAGCGTCTTTTAAAAGATCTTGCGGTCACAGCGGTCGGCCATTGTGTCTTTTAAAAGATCTTGCGTACGGAATCAGTTAAAACATACATACTGCAATTTTGTCCTACATTTATTTAAAATCACTGCCATTCCCCTTCCCTCTCCTTCTTATGTAAGGATTTTTTAAAAATATATTGAAGGATGAAAACAAAAGATGTGAAACAATGAATATAAGACAGTTTCCTTTGGGGCAAAAAAGTAAAACAAGCTACTAAACAAAAAAGTTAATTAGGCTACTTATGAAAGAGAGGAAAAAAGACAGAGTGTAGAAAAAAATACAATAGCTACCAGAAAAAAAATGAAAAGAAATATAAGTATTAATATGTAAAAAGCTCTCTTATGTGAAAATAGAAAAAATAACCAACCTCTCTGTCCAAAAATCTCTTCTGGGTCACTGCAAATTTCTTCTCTGCCTGGTCCGTGTGAGGATATCTCGGCAAGGGACACAGGTGGTATTCATAGTCAATTTCAGAATATGGCAATGGTGACAGAAACACTTGAAGGCCTGGGGCAGGATTCTGAAATAAGGGAGAACTGTTCATATGTTATTTATGTAAACTACACGTAAAGTTATGATAGTTAGTTAACTTCAGATATCGTGAGAATAGTCACTTAACTACAAGTACAGTTAGGGCAGTTAGTTAACTTCAGATACAGTGAGGATAATTAGGCAATTACAAGTACAGCTGGGATAGTTAACTTCAGATACAGTGAGGATAATTAGGCAATTACAAGTACAGCTGGGATAGTTAACTTCAGATACAGTGAGGATAATTAGGTAATTACAAGTACAGCTGGGATAGTTAACTTCAGATACAGTGAGGATTTTTTTTTTTTTTCGTACGCCCGCTAATACTCGAGGCAAAATCTCAGGTTATTATTTTAAGTCTAACCTGACATTGATTTTACGTGAGTATCCCTTTTTTCTTGTACAGAGACAGGTGTCCCTCGCCATTCAGGCAAATACTCTCCGATTTCGGAGGTACCCATTACAGCTGGGTCGGCTCAGGAGCCGCCAATCCCTGGTCGACGACACTCCTTCAAATGTTCTCACCAGGTCTCGAGTTAATCCAGTCCAAATCCTGGTCGGCGAAAGATCCTCAAATGCCGTCACCCGGGTTTGATCCTGAATCACCCGGTCGCCAGAGTGGTGTGGTAACCACTACGCTAGCGCGGCTCCAGTGGGGATAATTAGGCAATTACAAGTACAGCTGGGATAGTTAACTTCAGATACAGTGAGGATAATTAGTTAATTACAAGTACAGCTGGGATAGTTAACATCAGATACAGTGAGGATAATTAGTTAATTACAAGTACAGCTGGGATAGTTAACTTCAGATACAGTAAGGATAATTAGTTAACTGCAAATACAGCTGGGATAGTTAACTTCAGATACAATGAAGATAGCCAGTTAATTTTAAGTACAACTGGGATAGTTCAGTAACTTCAAGCACAGTTGGGATAGTACAGCTAGGGCAGTTAGTTAACTTCAGATACAGTTAGGATAATTCATTAACTAGAGGTACAGCTGGGATAG
Organism: Oreohelix idahoensis; assembly: GCA_024509875.1. Lineage (NCBI taxonomy): Eukaryota > Metazoa > Mollusca > Gastropoda > Stylommatophora > Oreohelicidae > Oreohelix > Oreohelix idahoensis. Next base: position 91,002 of record JAMPIV010006119.1, on the reverse strand, counting down.
TTATTAAAATTGAGATACAGTGAGGATGATTAGTCAACTATAAGTACAGCTAGTTAGTTAAGTTTAGAATTATTGAGGACAATCAGGAAACTACAAAAAAAGCTGGGATAGTTAACTTCTGATAAAGTGAGGATAGTCAGTTAACTACAAGTACAGGTGGGATGTAGGATAAAGAGAGAGTGATAGTACCTCATGGTGAGAGACAGCCATGTCCTTTTTAGGATAGTCAGGATCCTATTTGGTTCTCCTCTCTTTATCTAGCTCATGTATGGCTCCATGAATACTGCTTGTGTATGGCGGTGGCCACATCCCGGGCAACAGTCTACTACATGAGTGGAGTAGGAGTAATCTTACTCAAGGGAATGTCCATCCCTAGTACACAAAGACTGAGACGGTGAGTGAGGCGGAGGAATCTGAGAAGATCAACGGCTCGCAAAGCGGAACAGCAAAGTGTGTGGTGCACTAGAGGCGTGTCGGACATAGAAAAAGACAACGGCTAGCCACCGTGGAAGAGATTGGGGCCTTACCACGTACATCCTACAGAATGTAATGAGATCACAACAACAAGATAAGAACCAATATGTAGAGAACTCTCTGTCCCCTGGGGAAGAATCTACTGTACAAATTAACAGGGAAGAGGCAACTCCTCTAATGAGTAAGGAAGTACATAATGACGAGTGTTCCTCAAATTCTGTTGAAATAGAGCATTCTGAGAAAGACCACCTAAAAACTAGTAGGAGGAGCCTAAAAATAGGAACATGGAACGTTAGAACTCTAAACAGAGAAGGAAAGCTTGACAATCTAATATTAGAGGCAACAGACATGAAACTCGATATACTGGGAGTTGCAGAGGCAAGACTATTGGATACAGGCTACATAAAAAGAGACCAATACTCGCTTATACACTCAGGAGGAGAAAAACATGAAAGAGGGGTAGGAATGTTGATAAAGAAGGAGTTAGAAAAATACGTATGTGGATACTGGACACACAACGACAGAATGATGTTACTAAAGATGAGAGCAAAGCCATTCAACATATCTGTTGATATTTACCGTCGTGTGTAGTAAATATTGTTAAATTAAATGAGACGTGGCTGGCTGTCATACATTCTCACGTTATGAAGTTTAATCACAAAGGCGAACACACTGAATACAGGACACATATTTAATCGGACATCTTGGAAAACAGGAAGTAGTAAGAAGAGGTAAACAGAAGAGTTCCCGATAAGGGCAAGTAACTCTAGAAACATCGAAACAGGATTATATATACAAAGACCATATCAACATGGAGAGCACTGGTTTCTGCCTTATGCGCCGTGTTTGGTGCTTAAAGAATTTATTATTATTATTATTATATCAACATCCCCCCTTCTCTATGAGCGGACAAAATCCTTCATCCAAGAGGGTCTCTTGCGATCTCTTTGCGGTCTCCCAGGGCTAGATTTCCCAGGACTAGAAGTAGCTGGAGCTGAAGGATCAACTTCTGGAGGATTGGAAAGGTTCACTTCACCAGTGTTCTCCATGTCTGGCAAAACAAACTGTTGCTCGGGTAGAACTGGAGAGGAAACATCAATTTCCAGGTCCTCGGGATCAGATGTGAAAGGTGTTGCTCTTTCAGAGAGCCTCTTATCAATCCTTCCAGGTTGCCAGTTTGGTTGTTCAGGGTCTTGATAGTGGACTGGCTGGTGAGACAACTTGGGCAGATCATGAGCAGTTTTATCATAATGCTTCTTCACTGATCTGTCTCTCTTGCCTCTACTTTCAATAACTCTGCTGTGAGATGCAACGGGTTTCACTGCAGAAGGTATCAGCGTACGCAGTTTCCCGTTGAACAGTATTTCTGCTGGACTTTGATCAAACCCTTGTCTCGGCGTATTATGAAGTTCAAGTAGTGCCTCATATGCATCTGTATTGTCCTGAAGTCTTTCTCATCATACCCTTGATGAGTTTCACAGCAGATTCAGCTAATCCATTGGCTTTATGATGACCTGGTGCTGATTTAACATGAAGTATTCCCCATCTAGCAGTAAATGATCTAAACTGTGCAGACGTAAACTGAGTACCTTGGTCAGATACAATAACTTTGGGAACACCATAACGAGCAAAATGAGACTTCAATTTCCTGATGACTAACTGTGCTGTCATTGTGGGTAGAAAGTCTACTTCAATGAAGTTGGAGAAGTAGTCAATCAGGACTAAATAATATCGGCCTTCTATAATAAAGATATCAGTGCCAACTTTCTCCCAGGGTGATAAACCTCTTGAGTGTTGGTTTAAAGGTTCTTTAGTATTCCTTGCCTTTGTTTCTTGACATTCTGGACAACTGTCAGCTATCTGTCGAATCTCAGCCGTCATACCGATCCAAAACAGACAACTTCTGGCCCGGCGCATCATGCTGTCAAATGCAAGATGAGCAGCATGTAGCTTCTGCTTGATTTCAGGCCTCAGTGCTTTTGGGATAAGAATACGCTCTCCTTTAAGTATTATGCCTTGTTCTGTTGTCAGAATATCACGAATGTCAAAATAAGGCATAAGCTCAGCTGGTACATCAGACTTTCTTTTAGGCCACCCATCCAAAATGGTCGACTTCAACCTCTGGAGCACGCTGTCTTTGAGAGTTTCAGCTTTAATCTTTTCCATCATCACATCTGGTATCAGCTAAGGAATCCAATGTGACATTATGAATACAAGCTCTGGACAGTGTGTCGGCTATAAGAAGATCAGAACCTTGTACCCATTGGAATTCAAAGTCATATCGATGGCTGCGCATCAGTAAATTCTGCAGTCTTCGAGGAATTTGACTCAGAGGTTTCTTAACGATGGCCGCCAAAGGTTTATGGTCGTTGATGACTGTAACTTTCCTTCCATAAGTGTACTGGTCAAAGCGTTCCAAACCATATACAACAGCTAAGAGCTCCTTCTCAATTTGAGCCCAGCGTTGTTCTGTTTCAGTTAGAGCTCTAGAAGCAAACTCTATTGGCTGACCATTTTGTAGGAGGACAGCCCCAAGTCCATAGCTGCTACTATCAACTTGAATACACAAAGATTCATCAGGATCATAGTATGCGAGTACTGGAGTAGAAGTAATCAGTTTCTTGACTCTCTTGAAAGCTTGTTCGCATTCAGCAGACCAGATAAAGGGAGTATCCTTACGGGTAAGTTCTCTTATTGGATGAAGAACTTCTGAAAGATTGTTGAGAAACTTTGCTAGATACTGTATCATGCCGCAAAATCTGCGAACCTCATGACAGTCCTTAGGAACGGGCATGTTTAGTATTGTCTCAACCTTTTTCTTGTCTGGTTCAACACCTCGAGCAGTAATAAGGTGACCCATGAAGGTAATTTCTTCTTTCTTCTCTTGAGCTTTACCGTCATTCAGTTTAATACCTTTCTCTTTACACCTGTGTTTCAGTGCTTTAAGCTTCAGATCATGGTCCTTAATTGCTTGCTGTCTGTTTGATCCACAACCTGCAATAACTATGTCATCAGCAACATTGATGCAACCATGAAGACCTTCAAGAGCTTGTGCTAGATGCCTCTGGAAAATTTCACTGCTTACATTCAACCCAAATGGTAGTCTAGACCATCTGAACCTACCATAAGGTGTAATCATTGTTGTAAGTTTACTAGACTTCTCATCAAGTTTGATATGCCAGAATGCTTCCTTGATATCCAGCTTTGTGAAAATCTTGGCATTATTGAGTTCAGGCAATACATCATCCAAAGTTCGTAATCTATAATGCTCTCTCTGCAACGCCTCATTCAGGGGTCTAGGATCAATACATATTCTTAAGGAACCATCAGACTTTTCAACAACAGCCATTTGGTTAACCCATTCAGTCGGTTCCTCTACTGGTATTAATATACCTCTGTTCATTAGATTTTGAAGCTCTGACTTTACCTTGCTCTTAAGTGAAAATTGTATTTTTCTGCACGGCAGTGCCTTTGGACGAATATTAGGATCAATATGCAACACAGCTTCACCCAGGACACCTAGATGGTTATCAGAGTTATGATCATTATCTGAACTGTCAGTAGCCACCTTAGCAATAAATTTGTCTGTGTTGACTGTCACAAACTGTAGATCCTGCAGTGTGTTGTTGCCCAGCAAACATGTGAATTTATTTTTCACAACAGTGAACCTTATATTGTGTTTTGTCCCAGTCTTAGGATTCTCAGCAGTTAATAGAACTTCTCCCAGTGGAGTCATCTTAGTACCATTCCACATAACAAGCCTCTGTTTAGTGGGTAACAGTTGTTCTTGCATCACAAAGCATTGACAGATTGTATTCACATCAGCAGCTGTGTCTAGCTGAAATTTTACCGTTTTCCCATTGATAATGAGTTGTGCAGATGTACAAGCTTTGCTAGACTTCACACAATTAAGAAAAACTTCAGAATCTTCCACTGACTCTGTGTTAACAGTGTGAACTTTCTTGCATTTAACTTTGAAATGGTTTCTTCCCCCACAGTTTGAGCAAAACTTCCCCCATGCAGGACACTTTTTCTTGATCAATAGATGTTTCTGTCCACAGTAATGACACTCCTTTCTAGGTTCAAAGTACCCACTGTCAGTGTTACTTTGACAGGCTTTACCAGCAGCACGCCCAGTGTCTCTCTTGGGAGGTTTATGGTTGAGTGATTTTTTCTGTACCTTTTCAACCCTTGCTTCAGAAGGTTGAACTGTATTACTCATATCTCTTATGTCGATTCCAGTTTGCTCGAAGACTCTGCATATGTGAATGGCTTTCTTTAGATCGAGGTCAGCTTCTCTCAAGAGTTTCTCCTGTAACCTTTTGTTAACAGTAAAGACAATTTTGTCTCTTATCATACGATCCTTGTCGTTAAAGTTGCATAAGTCTGCCTTAGTTCTCAGTTCAGTCAAAAAGGAATTAAAAGGATCTTGAAGAGGTGTGTTCCAGAATCTGAACGTATGTAATACTTCATTGCTTCGTGAGCTGCAGTGGTTCTGGAGCAAATCGAGAATTTTATTAGGATTAGAGTGGTCTCCTTCCTCTGCAAGTTGATCAAAAACTTCAACAGCTTGAGGTCCAGCACAGTGTAGGATAATGGCCGCCCGAACAGAATCAGGTTTAGACGCCGCTTCAGATGCATGCATGTATAGATCTAACTGTCGTCTCCATTTACGAAATGTGTCTGATTCGACGTTATTTATGTCTAGGCAGGGTGGTAACCGAAATAAGGGCCGTTCTGCCATGACGAAATGTCTAATAATGGTATGCAAGCAATAACCTACCAGAGTCTGTGACGTCAGCACACGTGTCGGAAGATATTCATCAGAATAGTTCGAATTCTGTAGAAATAAACACCGCTGCCACGATGTTGATATTTACCGTCGTGTGTAGTAAATATTGTTAAATTAAATGAGACGTGGCTGGCTGTCATACATTCTCACGTTATGAAGTTTAATCACAAAGGCGAACACACTGAATACAGGACACATATTTAATCGGACATCTTGGAAAACAGGAAGTAGTAAGAAGAGGTAAACAGAAGAGTTCCCGATAAGGGCAAGTAATTCTAGAAACATCGAAACAGGATTATATATACAAAGACCATATCAACAATATCAATCTTACAAACTTATGCACCAACTAAAGATCACAGCGAGGAAGAAATAGAAGAATACTATGAAGAGCTACAACACACACTTAAACCAGTAAAATCTACAGATGTGTTGATAGTAATGGGTGATATGAATGCAAAAGTAGGAAAAGGAAAATACAGGAAAATAGTAGGACAGTATGGATTAGGGACAAGAAATGATAGAGGAGACAGACTTATCCAGTTCTGTGAAGAAAACCAGCTGGTCATATGTAACACCTTTTTTGAACACCACCCAAGGAAATTATACACATGGAAAAGCCCAGGAGATGTAACAAGAAATCAAATTGACTATATCATGATAAAACATAGATTTAAGAACAGTGTCACAAGTGCAAAGACACATCCTGGTGCCGACATAAATTCAGATCACAATCCGATCATCATCAAAGTAAATATAAAGCTGAAAAGAACAGGAAACAGAAGACAGGAGGAACCCCAGACAGAAATATCAGCACTGAAACAACCAGATATAAAACAAAAATATCTAATCGACGTCAAAATAAATATCAACAGTTACTGACAGAAAGCATGGAGCAGTATAGAAGAGAAAACCCAGAAGAAAAAGTAACCACAAAATGGGAGTGCTTAAAAACAAGCATACAATCAGCAAATGCAAATTTACCTAAAAAGGAGCCTAAGAAAAATCAAATTTGGATGACAGATGACATCTTGAGTAAAATAGCAGAAAGAAAGAAAGCAAAAAACACTCCAGAATATAAAACAATAGACAATGACATACGTACTATGTGTAGACAAGCAAAAGAACGGTGGATAGAAACAAAATGCAAGGAAATAGAAGACTTGGAAGCAAAGCACATGACAAGAGATATGCATGAAGAAATAAAGAAATTATCAAATAGGCCGCGGTTTGCACAAGGAGGAAGCTGTATCAAGAACAAAGATGGTGTAATATTACTTGATGAGAAAGACATATCAAACAGATGGGCAGAATATGTAAAAGAACTATTCGAGGACAACAGAGGTAAAAAACCATCACCAGATTCTAATGAAGGCCCAAACATTCTCAGATCAGAAGTAGAGAATGCCATACATATGATACAAAAAGGAAAATCAGCAGGCACGGATAACATAAAAATTGAAATGATAGAAGCCCTGGAGAGCTTTGGTATAGATACAATCACTGATCTATGCAATGATATATACAATACAGGATATATACCACACGACATGAAGACATCAGTTTTTATAACATTGCCCAAAAAACCTAATGCAACAGAATGTTCAGACTTCAGAACAATCAGCCTGATGAGTCATGCAATTAAGATACTGCTCAAAATCATACAGGAAAGAATAAAAAGTAAAGTAGACAGCGTAATCCAAGAAGAATAGTTCGGTTTTAGATGGAACAGTGGAACAAGAGAGGCAATATTTTGCCTAAGAATATTAGCAGAAAAATATACAGAGGTCCAAAAAAGTTTGTACATGTGCTTCATTGACTATAAGAAGGCTTTTGACAGAGTCCATCATGAGAAAATAATTGAATGCCTCAAAGACATAGGTATTGATGGAAAAGATATAAGAATACTCAGTAACCTTTATTGGGAGCAAACTGCCACAGTAAGATCTGGAAGGAATTATTCACCATACATAGACATAAAAAGAGGTGTCAGACAAGGTTGTGTGCTGTCCCCCTGCCTATTTAATTTATACACCGAAAAAATTTTCAAACAGATACAGGAAATACCAGGACTGAACATCAGTGGAAGGTCAATACGTGTTGTTAGCTGAAAGCAAACAGGAGTTACAAGAACTAGTGAAGCAAGTGAACAGTAAAAGTCATGAATATGGACTCGACATTAATATTGAGAAAACAAAAACTATGATAATTAGCAAAACAGATGATAAACCCACATTAAAGATAAGCGTAATTGGGAAAATCCTGGAACAGGTCAAGAGCTATGTATATCTTGGTCATATAATAACAGAAGATGGCAGATGTGAAACAGAAATCAAGAAGAGAATAGGAATGGCCAAAGCTACATTCAACAACATGAAACATATACTGACATCTAAACAGTTATCTCACAAATTAAAACTGAGAATCATAAAGTGTTATATATATTCTGCATTTCTGTATGGTGCAGAAACATGGACGATGAATAAGCATTTGGAAGAAAGAATTGAGGCTCTTGAAATGTGGATATATAGAAGAATGGGGCGTATCTCATGGAAAGAGAAGAAAACAAATAAGGAGGTCCTAGAAAATCTAGGTATGAAAAGAGAACTAATGAGGGAGATCAAAGTTCAGCAGCTAAAATACTTTGGCCACATAAAAAGGCATAACACCTTGCAGAAGACCATAATAGAAGGGAGAGTTGAAGGCAAACTTGCAAGGGGAAGACAGCGCTATAAGTGGGAAGATAACATCAAGAGATGGACAGGAAAGAGTCTATCAGAGTGCACCACCAAGACAAGAGACAGAAGACGTTGGAGATCCATTACAGCCAACCTTCGTTGTGGAGATGGCACCTGATGATGATGACAGGTGGGATAGTTAATTAATTTTATATACAGTGAGGAAGGTCAGTTAAGTACAGGTACAGCTGGAATAGTTACTTAAGAGCTGATACTGGGAGAAGTAAACTTGGGACAGACATAGAGGGGATAGGGAAGACAAAGAAGGACTTTAAACAGATGGCACAGTACAGGAAGGCTTAGTGTGAGTTTGTTAAAGCCTATGCACCAAAGAGAGTTAAAGGGTAATGAATGAATGAATTCTCAGTACATTTAATTCTTGGCATTGTTCATTTCTGGGACTACCCCAGAGACTGTTATAGCCTTAATTGTTACTACATTCGATGGCCAAGTTGGTTTTGAATACTTTTTCATGTTGTTGAAATTTTGTGTATGACATCATCATCATCTCATATAGAGAAAACAGCCCACACTGCAGATCACCCCCTTGAGAAAGCCTTCATCAAATCACAAACTTTTGCAGCTGTGTTTTCTGTCGCAATTTGTTTTATATGATAAGGTTGCTAGTCCCATGCACAGCCTCATATAAGTAGCATTTTACGGCAGCTTGTTATTAAATGCTACAACAGTAATATAAGATATTATAGTCTACTATTTAGTACTAAAACAGGGATTTGGAGCAATGGAATTTTTGAATAGCTCTGCTTCGGCATCCTTAGTGACTACTCCAGTTCACTCCGACTCAATTTTTTTTCCTTCACTTTTAAGTTTAAAAAATGTAGGCTACTGAAAAAGAAATGATTTTGTCAAGAGTTTTCAAACAATTTAAATGTCCTTTAACCTTTTGAACCCGAGGTCCCGAAATTTCGGTCCATGTGTAAAAAATCCATTCTCCGAGCGACCGCAATCCTGGTCTGGGCACACCTAGCTTAGCAATACGGGGCCGGAATGGAAATGTGTGAAAAATAATGACGCCACAAAGTACACATGTCTTGTGGAATGTTACTCTAAAATGGCGGCGCCCACGAAGTGATAATATTTTGCAATTTTTTAATTGTTTTCATAATTAAAAGGCGTGTTGAAAATCCAGGAAATAGCCATTCTAAAAGGTTATCAACGGAACAAGCTTTTGAACTTGTGCTCAATGATTCGGAGGATGATGAATATAGATTTAGATGGTGATTATTCTGAAAGTGACATCGAAATTGAATCGAGTGACAACTTGTGAATCAGATTATGATCCAGCTAGTTCTAACCCTGTTCCTGGCCCCTCAGGGGATCGGGCTATGGTGCAGGGGCGTGGAAAGGGGCGTATCCCACATAATGTATCAAGTAAATTTGAAACAGGTTGGTCTCACAACTGTGGATGTTCAAACTTCTCAACTTTGTATTGACTACAATACATTCATGGGTTGCTGCGATGTCAACGACCAAGTTTGTCGTCTCAGTAAAACGCACCAGCATTATCGCTGGCCTCGACGGCTCATAGTGAAATTTAAATACCTCGGAGCTATTATAGACCGAAAGGGAGGCATCAAAGAAGAGTTGGCCACTCGAAAAGCAGCAGCTGGGAGACTTTTTCAGGCCATAAATTGAGGATTCCTCAGCAAGAGAGAGGTTGGTAAGAAAACGAAGATGGCTGTATACCGCTCCACCTATGTCCCAGTCTTGACATATGGATGTGAGTCATGGGCAATGACTACAACCCATAAAAGCCAGATCCAAACCTCAGAAATGAGGTATCTGAGGAAGGTGGTTGAAGTAACAAGAAGAGACATGGTCCGCAACCAGACGATACGTCAATGCCTTAAATCCTACCCCCTGCAGACCCAAGTAGAACAGTCCCAATTAAGATGGTTTGGCCATGTCTGCAGAATGGGAGAAGATCAGATACCACGACAAGCATGGGAAACAAAGAGCCAAGGATCCAGACCCCGAGGACGACCCAGAGTCCGCTGGGAGGACAACATTAGACAATCTTTGAAGGTTGAAGGACCGAGGACTATAGTCCGTTCAGAAATTTGTGCCCACAAAAAGTGTCAATTTTCTCCAAAACTGTTTGTTGTATGGACATGAATTTTTGCATGCAGTCTTAGATTTTCCATGCAGTTATTAATATATTTTTTGCCCTTACAAAACTCATGTCATGTTCGAATTTTCTTCTTTACGTTATATAAAAAACTCTTACCATTGTCTGGGTTAATTTTTCTCAGTTTTACAGAAAAGTTACAAGATCGTTCAAAAATATTTTTTTTTGTTTGAATTAGTGTAGTGACTACATGTCCGCACGAGTGCGCACCTATTGTACACAGTCGCGAGTAACTAATTCAAACAAAAAAAGATATTTTTGAATGGATCTTGTAACTTTTCCTGTAAAACTACTAAAAATTAACCCAGACAACAGTAAGAGTTTTTTATATAACATAAAGAAGAAAATTCGAACATGACATGAGTTTTGTAAGGGCAAAAAATATATTAATAACTGCATGGAAAATCTAAGACTGCATGCAAAAATTCATGTCCATACAACAAACAGTTTTGGAGAAAATTGAAACTTTTTGTGGGCACGAATTTCTGAACGGACTATAGAATGGAACCAGGCCAGGAGGAAGACAGCCGATAGGATAGTCTGGCGCTCTCTCTTCCAAACCTCTACACCTCACGGTAGAAGGGGAATGACTAAGTAAGTAAGTAAGGAGCCCAGGGGAATGGGGTTTTACGGGCTGGGTGGCCAGGGTTCAAAGGGTTAAACTATAAATGAACGTGTAGTTTCCTCTGGTTTCTGAGGAGACAAAGATAGAATAGGCCCTCTAGCACTGTTGTAAAAGCCGACTGAAATGAGGATGCTCATGGAGCTGGCTACATCATCATATAAAACAAACTGCTCCAGAAACCATAACGGCAACAGCACATGAATGCTCTGATGCAAACTTCCTATAAGGGAAATGCTAGCTACATGCTCCAGGGGGAGTGAAAAGGGAAATGATGCTATGTAAATGAAACTAGAATCATTCAATCATTCTTATATTAATAGTTCATTCTGTAAACAGTTATTGCTGAAATCAAATCATATTTCATAACCTATCACAGACCATTTATTGTCAACTGTGAAGTCAAAAACAGTCGCTCTCCACTAGCTTGAGTTGTTGGTGACTCTATAAGCAGCCTGAATGTGGTGTGGGCGGCATTTAGCTTACCGATATATTCCATCACTTCACAATGGTCCAAAAGCATAAACTTGTGTAATGCGTCATTATAATTATGAATCGCAGAAGCCCACCAGTGTCTTTCCAGTATCCAATTCCCTTTTGAAGTCACAATCTTCTGAAGAATTCATCATCATCATTCCATTTTCGCTTCTTATAGAGCATGATGCCGCGACTTTTTAACGGCACTTGCTTCACTACTCCCGAAGCTACATTGTGTGATCTCAACACTCACTGCCTTGTCCACCTTGCATGTCGACAATTTTGTCTCAGTTTTTCTCAAAAGCTTAAATTTGGGACATTCAAATTCAAAGGTAAAGACATAATTCAGATCTATTTCTGTAAATCGTCTGTCAGTCATGTGAGCAGATTAAAATTTGTTCTTAATGTCATAGCTAAATTTCCTTGTACTGCCACCGTAATTAAATATTTCTTGTTATGGCCGCCAAAAGTATTTTTTTTAAACATTACATTTTGTTTCACAGTGTATCAGCTTGTATACTAGTAATAATATTAAAGATTCAAGATTGATTAATTATTTTTTTATAGATAACATACTGTCTATAAATTTTAAACTTGGTGGAAACATACTTGTTTGTTTTTAATAAATTTAACATTTTTCAAACAATATGACATTTTAAATATACAAAATACCAGTGCTCCAAACATTCAGATAATACAAATGTGTTGCTATTTTGAGTGTAGACCAAACTGATCTGCCATCACACTGGTCTACAAAATATGGGGGTTTTTTCATTAAAAAATGCATGAGTAAAACCAGGTCTGTGGAATCGGACAAGATTTTTCCAACTGCAACTCTGACTCTGACTACAGTACTCTGATTCCATTAATTATTAATCGCTTGATATGTGATCATAGCTTTGATATATGAATAGTGACTAATTAAAATCATAGTACCCATACTGCAACCTCGCCTGTCATTTAGTTTTAGCATAACTTCTGCACACAAATGTTGGCGATATATACTTATAATTAATAGGCAACGCAAAAAAGAAATAGGCTATTTTAACTCATTGTGCCCAATTGGCGTACCACGCGCCAGATAGGCCTTTCGTTATACCCAACGATGTACCATGCGCCATAGTGATATATGTCGAATTTGAACGGAAAATTATAAAATACCTGGCAACAAGCTGGTTTTTTTTAATCATTTCATTACATCCGGCACATGTGTGTGAACGTTTGTGAGCGAAAAAAAATTGGTGAAGCTAAAATTGTGTGCTTTATATCCATTGCTAACATTGCTAATCATTTGTTTATAAACAAAATGGAGCAAGATTCTTCTTCTAAACACCGGCTATCAGGTGATCAAGCATGAGTGCTTATTTCTCAGTGGACAGAAGATAATTCTAGCGAAAGTGATTTGGAAGTTAGTTTTAGTGATTCAGATGAGGACGTTTTAAAGACTTTGTGTCAGAATATTCATGAAAGTGATTATTCTGAAGCTGATGCTGAGCAGCTAATTGAACAGGCATCAGGTAGCGTAAAAAGAGCTAAACTATCAGTCAGTAAATGAAACGGAAGGGGTAAAAACCCCATTCTGACAACCAGTAAAGCTAAGAGAACTGCCACAAGTCTAGAGGCAGGTGCATCCTCACAAGATGTCCCAGAGTGGTAAGAAATTACTGATGGGCATGGACACAAAATGCATTTCGATTTTGTCCAAAGAGAACACCAGGTGTGACTGAGGGGCTTGACCTGTCAACCCCATTGAAATGTTTCAATGTTTTGTTTACAGATGAAGTTAAAGATTACATGTGCCAGTGTATCAATGATTATGCCTGACTCAAGTGTATTCAAAATAACCCTGCGAAACAATATTCAATGTATTCTCGGTGGACCAAAGTCACATGCCATGAACTTGATACATTTTTTGCTGTCCTATTAAATATTGGGATTCAGAAAAGACCATTCATTTGCGACAACTGGTCTACATCTGCAGAATTTTATACTCCTTGGTTTCGTCAGATGTTTTCAAGAAGTAGATTTGAAGCATTATATCATACAATGCTTCATGTCTCTGATGAAAATTCACAAGGAAAAGAAAAGATTGAACCATTTATTAACATGTTGTTGCAAACATTTTAGAGTGCCTTTTACCTATTCCAAAATCTCAGTTTGGATGAAATGGTTATAGGGTATAAAGGCAGATGGCAATACAAGCAATATAATCCACATAAACCAAGCAAATACAACATAAAAGTCTTTGGTTTATGTGATTCAGCAACTGGATATGTGGTGACAAAGACCTTAATACTGTGTCTAGTAAATGATAGAAGACTAAGAACAATAAGTACAGGACAGAGGGTAGGTTTTGGTATTGTACGAACGTTTAAACACATAAGAAGGGAAACCCGAGGCTCGTAAACAGTAAATAAATTTTACACACACATAAAGGTATGTTTCTGACAACCTGCTGTTTTCACTGTGAAAGTATTAACATTTCTGGAAACCAACCATTCACTGGAAAAATGCTAATATGGTTGACAGCCTTCCTGTTATTGCTAAAGATGTCAGCAAGCATATTAAGCATACTTCCATAAGTGGGTGCTTTTGCGGTAACAGAAGGATTGACGTGGTATAACAAGATCATTAATGTGGAACTGATGACAAGAACTAGACAAGTGCCAGTGGAACAAGAGATGACAAGAACTAGACAAGTGCCAGTAGAACAAGAGATGAGAAGAACTAGACAAGTGCCAGTAGAACAAGAGATGACAAGAACTAGACAAGTGCCAGTAGAACAAGAGATGACAAGAACTAGACAAGTGCCAGTAGAACAAGAGATGACAAGAACTAGACAAGTGCCAGTAGAACAAGAGATGACAAGAACTAGACAAGTGCCAGTAGAACAAGAGATGACAAGAACTAGACAAGTGCCAGTAGAACGAGAGATGACAAGAACTAGACAAGTGCCAGTAGAACAAGAGATGACAAGAACTAGACAAGTGCCAGTAGAACAAGAGATGACAAGAACTAGACAAGTGTCAGTAGAACAAGAGATGACAAGAACTAGACAAGTGCCAGTAGAACAAGAGATGACAAGAACTAGACAAGTGCCAGTAGAACAAGAGATGACAAGAACTAGACAAGTGCCAGTAGAACAAGAGATGACAAGAACTAGACAAGTGCCAGTAGAACAAGAGATGACAAGAACTAGATAAGTGCCAGTGGAACAAGAGATGACAAGAACTAGACAAGTGCCAGTAGAACAAGACATGACAAGAACTAGACAAGTGCCAGTAGAACAAGAGATGAGAAGAACTAGACAAGTGCCAGTAGAACAAGAGATGACAAGAACTAGACAAGTGCCAGTAGAAGAAGAGATGACAAGAACTAGACAAGTGCCAGTAGAACAAGAGATGAGAAGAACTAGACAAGTGCCAGTAGAACAAGAGATGACAAGAACTAGACAAGTGCCAGTGGAACAAGAGATGACAAGAACTAGACAAGTGCCAGTGGAACAAGAGATGACAAGAACTAGACAAGTGCCAGTGGAACAAGAGATGACAAGAACTAGACAAGTGCCAGTGGAACAAGAGATGAGAAGAAGAAGCTGGAGAGGAACCTGCTGATACCAGGCAGCCCTTGTTCTGGAATCCCCAGGGTAAGAGAGGTACAAGGAACACATGGAGAGGAGAACTGAAGACAGACAAGAAGGGGATGAAGAAGACATGGACAGACCTTGAGCTGATGGCACGTGACAGGAAGACTTAGCATACGTTTGTTAAAGGCCTTTGGTTCGTGGAAAGCTGAAGTGCAATGATGATGATGATGATGATGATGATGAAGATGATGATGAAGATGATATTAAACAGTGCCCCATATAGTTCCCATGAGTCTCTGATGAGAGAAAGAAAGAATAGGACACTCTGGCAATTTTGTGCAATGTGACTAACATGAGGCTGGCAACTTCATCATGTAAAACAAATTGCCACAGAAACCAATGCTGTAAGTGCATGTGTATGCTTGGTGCAGGCTTCCTGCAGGGGACTAGCTGTAGTGATGGTTTCATGCTTCATATGGAGCACACAAGAAAGTGATCATGGTAATATTAAACACTAAACAGTAGTACTTCTCACCCCTTACCATAATCTGCAGACTTGGGTATTCTATTGGTCTGAAGAAGGCACCTGGTGGTTTCAGTGATACAGGATGTGACTGGACTGGAGTCAATTCCCTGTAGCCAACTTTTGATGCTGGTCTCTTTGTCGTGGCTGAGGTAGCAGCTGTTCTTGGTACCATGGCATCAGCAACATTGTTATCACCAGCTGACCTTTCTGGACATGGGAAGAAGCTGTCATCTGGAATCCTGATTATCTCATCCTGAAAAAAAATATTTTGGTGTGTCTTTGGAACAGTAATACTTCAGTTAGTCTGCTGCATTAAGTGAATAAATGGTATGGCAGATAAAAAATTTCTAAATAGCTACTTTTGTGTTCTCTACAACAAGAGATGGCTTAAGGCAGTGGTTTTCAAATCGTGGACCATTGTCCACAATGCAGAATGCTTAGTCTACCTGCGCCACGTCTAAGTCTTCTTCATGTCTGTCATCAGTTTTCTTCTCATAATGTGTTGTTGAAGTTTTGTGTGGCTTAACATTTCTACAGGATGGTGCAGCTGGCCCAATCCTCCTTAGTCTCCTGTTATGACATGTGTGGTAGGTCACAGTGTTAGTATACTTTGTTCCCCATCTGGACCAAAGTAACACATGAGAATATTTGATCTATAATCCTTGACCGTTCTAACCAAGTCCCATCTAACCACCTACCACACTAGAAATTAAATACAAGAGATATTTTTACTCTTTTTCCCTTTTATGTCTATGTAAATTATCTCACTAAACCTTATGCTTATCAACTTACCTCAGCACCAGTTCGAAGATCACGGATGTGTCTTACTGGCATATATCCAATGGATGAATCAAATGTACTGTGTTTTGTGTAGCCCTGCAGCTTGTAGTGTTGTGGAACCTATATAATCAGCACCAAACATCAGAGAAAATTAAAAAGTTACTGATCTTCTCATTACAAAACAAAATCACTGTTAACATTATGTTTATCTCTGGAAATTAAACAACATAGTGCTCATTCACCTTTCCTATGAAGTTACTTTAAAATACTACATTTTCCTGGTAAGTCTAATGTATGTTAATTGTTTCCTAACAATGTCTTTATGTGTTATCCTTTTATCATAAATTTCTTTACTAGTAAGAATACCCCAAATCATATTTTTATATCGATTTATCTCACGAAAAAAGCTCAACTATAATCCTATAATCATTTCTGCTCTAATTTATATTGGTTGCCTGACTGGACAAAGAAAACTTACTTTGAGATTAAGGAAAGGTACATCCATTTTTATCACAACCTGTGTTGGAGTGACAGGAACAATGCCCAAAGCATCAGGTGCCTGAGGACATAAAGAATAGGGGAGTTAATGTTTTTTAGTATGTCAATACTTGATTGTCTTCATTGTGTTTGCATTCAACTTTAATTCTAACGTAAGCACACAACCATTTTTAGATAATTTATGTCCCTTGGATATCACCAGATGGCGATTATCAATGACAGGCCATGTCTAGAGCATTACTACCTTGTATTTTGATTTTAAAAGCATGTGATCCACATGTAGTTATCCACAAAACACTTGTATGAATCATATCACTTTTCTTCAAGGTTGCTTTAGAAACTCTTGCTTTATGAAACGTTCATTAACAGATGCCTCTACTGCAACTTCTGTAGACCAGATCACCTGCTATCTTTCCCATGAAGATCAGCTGCAATGGATCTCCATCTTCTTCTGTCTCTTGTCTTGATGGTACACTCTGACAGATTTTTGTCCTGACCATCTCTTGATGTTATCGTCCCACTTATAGTGCTGTCTAACTCTTGCATATTTGCCTTCAACTCTTCTTTCCATTATGGTTTTCAGCAAGGCATTACATCTTTAATATGGCCAAAGTATTTTAGCTAACTTTGATCTCCTTCATTAAATCTCTTTTCATTTCTTCTTCTTCTTCTTCTTCGTTCACCCTCAGATGTCAACTTGAATAAGTTCAAAGAAAGCAGTGGTCAGCCTGAGGCTGTTGATATCTCCGTAGATTTTCTCCAGGAATAGTACTGGTGATGGCCATATGCGTTTTCTCTGTTCCTCATATGTTGGGCACCTTTGAAGCAGGTGTTCGGCAGTCATTTTACCAGGGCCACAGTCACACTCATCCGTAGTTCCTATCTTTAATTTGTTGTTTTCATTTCTATTTTTCCTAGGACCTCTTCATTTGTTTTCTTCAATTTCCAGCAGACACACCTCATTCTTCTATATATCCACATCTCTAGAGCCTTAATTCTTTCTTCCACTTGCTTGTTCATTGTCCATGTTTCTACATCATACAGTAATGAAGAGTACATATAACACTTGATGACTCTCATTTTTAATTTGTGAGGTAGGTATTTGGATATTAGTATCTGTCCCATATTAGTGAATATAGCTTTGGTCATTGCTATTCTCTTCCTGACTTCTGTTTCACATCTGCCACCTTCTGTTATTATGTGTCCTAGATATGAGAAACTAATGTAAAAAATGGCCATGTGCAACTGAACATGATAACAACAAATACAGCTGGAGATTACAGACAAAGAGAGTGAAGATGGACAGAATATACCCTCATGAAATAACCAACTAGTCCAACCAGACATGCCCTTGACTAAAACCCACAGGGGTTGAGAAAAGAAGGGAGGCAAAGAGAACGCAAAGAAGAACAAGGAGAGGAAACAAAAGCAGACAGGAATTCACAGGCACTGCTGAAGATGGCCTAAAAGAAATCAATAGGTGAGCAACAGATGCAACCCTATATTGCACATGGAACAAAAAAAGAGAGTTAGTGATTTTATGAAAACTAATAGAAACTTTTCTTTACCGTACATACTAATCCTGTCACAAATATGTTTCAAGGCAATTTTCCAAACTTTAAAACAAAGAATTGGACCATTGCTCCCTCAGGCATGTCGATAGAGATGAGGCTGGCAACCACATCATGATACGAGGCTGGCAACCACATCATGATACGAGACTGGCAACCACATCATGATACGAGGCTGGCAACCACATCATGATACGAGGCTGGCAACCACATCATGATACGAGGCTGGCAACCACATCATGATATGAGACTGGCAACCACATCATGATACGAGGCTGGCAACCACATCATGATACGAGGCTGGCAACCACATCATGATACGAGACTGGCAACCACATCATGATACGAGGCTGGCAACCACATCATGATACGAGGCTGGCAACCACATCATGTCAAACAAAGTGATATAGAAACCAGCACTACAAGAGCACACAAATGCTTAGGTGTAGACTTCCTAAAATAAGATCTTATACAACCTGTTGGTGTTACCTAATGGAAACAATTAAAATCAATACGAATATAAATTCTTCCACTTCACGGGACCACCACTGTTGGAAGCTACATCAAAGCAATTTATGTACTCTTACAGTGGCAGTCTCTGTAGGAAGTTATTTTACAAACAAGTAAAAACTTGACTTTAGTTGCCTCTGATGATATACATGGTGGAAGCTGCATCAAAGCAATTTATGTACTCTTACAGTGGCAGTCTCTGTAGGAAGTTTTTTTTTTTTTTTTTTGTTTTTTTTTTTTTTTTTTTTTTTTTTTTTGCGTTCGCCCGCTAATACTCGAGGCGAAATCTCAGGTTATCATTTATGTCTAACCTGACATTGATTTTACGTGAGTATCCCTTTATTTCTTGTACAGAGACAAATGTCCCCCGCCATTCAGGCAAATACTCTCCGATTTCGGAGGTACCCATTGCAGCTGGGTCGGCTCAGGAGCCGCCAGTCCCTGGTCGACGACACTCCTTCAAATGTTTTCGCCAGGTCTCGAGTTAATCCAGTCCAATTCCCGGTCGACGAAAAATCCTCAAATGCCGTCGCCCGGGTTTGATCCTGTATCACCCGGTCGCCAGAGCGGTGTTGTAACCACTACGCTAGCGCGGCTCCCTGTAGGAAGTTATTTTACAAACAAGTAAAAACCTGACTTTAGTTGCCTCTGATGATATGCATGGTGGAAGCTGTTCCTCCACAGAGACCCCCAGGAATCACAACAACATAATTACTATATTCACTAAGAATAAAATTCTGCTCATTTTTCATCATCTTCTGGGTTGGCTTGCAAAGGCCAAAGTGGCATATGGTATAACTTGCCATGTAATAGTATTGGCTGTTGTCTGACTCTCTTTCACATGTCTGTTGCTGGTATTACATTTGGCCATTTGAAAACACAATTTGCAAAATCAAAATACACCTAATGTGTTCTGACAAATGATTTTGGCATATTTAGATTCAGAAGAACATAAACAATTAGAACACAGACTAATCCTGGTTTTCACTTTTGTCTTTTTTTTTTTAAACTTATTGCTCCACAACTTCATTCCAAGTATTGGTGAACATTCCCACTTTTCTGCACTTATGCTGTTAGCCTGCCCAGCATTTTCTTCAGTTTTATCACTCATCTATTTTTATTTATTTATACTTTTGGGATAAAACCTAGGTGGTTTCCTCTTGCCTTCAGTCAGTTAGTATATGGTATGCTCTACTAGTCTTTGACTGAAAAGTCTTACGTTAAAGGCAGCAGAGAGAGAGAATAGGGTGAGATGCCCCTGCCTCCCCTGTGGCCAGGGCACTGAGCTTTAGATACATTTTATTCTGCTCTTCACTAAAATAATTTATCTGAACAAGAATTAGTATTTAGGACAAGTAACAAAGACTAGTCACTCACCATGTCATCTTTAACATTAGGACTGACATAATGTGGAAACTTGTAATACTGTACTTTATCTGCTGTGAAAGCAGGCACATCACTTCCAAACTCAGCTGACTCAGTTTCCTCAGGTGGTTTCTCTTGGTTGTCACCTAGTAACAAAACAACCAGTTTTTAATGACAGCCATAGAAAACATATTCTACTATTGCATGCAAAAACAAAGACCAGCAACGGAGTTTATATAAATATTTAACAAATCTTATTTAAAATAAAATGAATATTAAATGGTACATAATAAAGGCATCCTTTTCACTGCTACAGTATGTGAAGCACAAATATCATTTATTAGTATCAAAAGTGGCTACAGTAACAGTGGAATCCTTGAGATTAACTCTTACTATACGTGAGCTAAAACCCGTTTTTACACGCTAGTTTAGCTATCGTTACCGTCGCGCGCCACTTCACGGGGCGAGCCGTAAAATTGGTACTAAACCCGCGCCACTTCACGGGGCTTGCCGGATAGTAAGAGTTAAGAACAGAACATGGTATACAAAAACAGCATTCCCATACATTTTGATAAATTACCACACCAAAAAAAGGGTTCTGGTATGTTACATCAAACCAATATTATTGAATGGAAGTGAGTCCTAGACCCAGAGCAGATAGAAATGCAAAAATTATTGGAGGTAACGGAAAAATACTTCTCAGAATATTAAGAATCTCACAGACAGCTAAGATGAACAACAAAGAATTACTAAGAAGAGCTACTGAGCAAAGAAATATAATAACAAATATAAGTAGAAGACAATCAGCCTTCACACAACGTATGTATTAACAAACATAATGGCCACAGGAAAACTGGAGGGAAAGAGAAGCAGTGGCAGACAGAGAGAAAAGATCATTAATAACCTGATGTTATAGCATGGGAAGATGACAGCAACAAATACACTGGAGAGCATCATTAAATGGAGATCTATGGAGGAACATGATCACCTTTGCCTCAAGGCATGGCACCTAAATTTACTACAGCATCAACATCATGTTCCTTTGCCCTCCTTACAGAGCATGCAGCAACCCACTGTCGCTGGTCCCTCTTGCAGGAAGCCTGCACCAAGCAGTCACATGCTCCAACAGCGGTGGTTTGTGTCGTTATTAGTTTTACATGATGAGGTTGCCAGCCTCATGCACAACCTCATATGAGTTGCCTCGTATGAGTTGCCTCGTATGAGTTGCCTCGTATGAGTTGCCTCGTATGAGTTGCCTCGTATGAGTTGCCTCGTATGAGTTGCCTCGTATGAGTTGCCTCGTATGAGTTGCCTCGTATGAGTGTCACGAAATGGATTTAGGACTAGAGACTGTCTACATATAGTGACAAGACACTAGTGAGAAGGAAGACTGGAAAATTAGATTTTGAAGAAAATGATAGTGCATATGTGAAAGTGAAACTATTGGCCCCGAGGTTGAGAACCTAGATTTGACTCTTTCCTCGCCATTTCGGACGTTTCTGCTGGCTATAGTTTCGAACCACCTCTAACTACCCTATGGGGATAAGGTTCAGTTAAGATTCACAAACACCAAGATACAGACAACATATAGCTACTGTACTAAATGAAATGACTGATGCCAGCTACAATTTATACAAGTTTATTATACACCTATAAACAAACAAACATATGCATGTCCCATACATAAAGTGCGAGGATGCCCACCTGAAAACAACAATCAAGCACAGTTAAAAATGCATCAACCCCAACCCTTCTCCCTCAAAAAGGCAACCTGTATGGGGACAGAAGTTAGGATTAAACAAAATAAACCACACTGCCCTAGGTGGGGTCTCAGATGTCAATTCTCCACTTCAACAACTATTCTAAATTAAATGTTAAGTGCACAGTCAGCTGGAACAACTACAAAGTGTCTACACAAACTCTGCGCAGACTCTGTTTCTACACAGCCTATCCTGAAATCTCTTGCACACTGCTACACAATTAACTCGTCTAAAAAAAAACGTCAGCAGCTGTCATCTGCTATACTTGGGACAACACTGCGACAACTTCTGTGGAGAGTATGGTCACCCTCTCTCTCTCCACCATTCTGGAACTGATGACTAAGGTTTAAAAAGAACCCCACTGGATTCTGGAAATTGGAATAGGTAGCTGGTTTCTCCAAACACCTCTGGAGTTACCTGCCCTCTCCCTCCTATGGGTTCAGGCCTTCGGCGTTATTATGGCCGGGACGAAGTGAAATAATTACGACAACGCTGGCAGCATGCCAATTTTGCGTGGGTAACAGAACTAGCTTAGCGCTCATGGATTTTCCCACGAATGCTATTTCCACTAGAGAAATGTCTTCCCCTGCCTGGAAAAACGGGTTTGTTCTCTTTTCTTCGTCCTCCTCTGGCAAGATCTCAAACCCTGCGTCTGAGATGCCAATCTTTTTGCCGGGAGGAAGTTATTGCAACTTCCGCTCTGCCCCCTCAAAAAAAGCCGCGCTACCTGCTGTTAGACAAAAAAACACAACAGCTAAACAACACGTAAATAATACATTTCTAATAACATATAACTCCCTGACTAACCCTTAAGTCTTTAACACTTAACTCCCCTACTCTCTTCCCGTTCTGCACTACCATCCCAATTAATCATGCCAACAAAGTCCGCTCCCCCACTGAGCTCCCTTCTCTCCCATCTCTACCTAAGCCCAAAATAAACAATGGCTGACCCAGATCGTCTGACCTAGGGTTCTGCCTGACTGGTTACAACCACAACCGTTTTTCACACTGAGGACTGACCTGTCCAAAAATACTAAGGCCCACTTCTCGCGCTGACAACATGCAGCCGTAATGATTAACACAAAATAAAATATCTCTAGGCATCAATATCCCGTTCAGAAAAATTAGATCACATAAAATGTAATACAAAATAATTCCCTTTAAAATTACATTTCACGTCGTCTGACTACACAGACCAGCAATGCACCCACAATAACATATAACCAGTTTACGCCAGCATCTGCTTGCCGTCAAAAGTTATACAATGAAAACCCCGTAATTCAGCCACGTGGTGCCGCAGTTTCGCAACCACGCGCTCTTGCATAAATATTCATTAACTGATAGCACCCACGTGCTCGTGCAACAATACACATTACATACGCTCCCGACTATTCTGTAAATAAATAAAATTCGCAGATGCGGGTTTCTCTGCAGACCTGTTTTTGAAATAAATCCAAGCATGGCCGTAACCTCGCAACATCTAAACCTTCTGGACAACGCTATTCCTTCAGTAAGGAAATAACTGGAACTATTAAGTCTCTCAAGTCTTATCACCAGGATAGTATTGATGGCTCTGGAGTTAAGAATTAAATTAAACTAAAACTTCCCAAGAAACTTTACTGATCGGCCTAGGCTTAGACAAAAATTAAATAAAGTTACCACGAAAATTCTGCTTACCAAATTTCGAATTTTCCCACTGAAAGGCAATCGATAATTTGAATCAGGAACGCGGCTTGGCAATTAATTTTTAGAGACCGAACTTATGAAATTCGGGCGTATTTATTATCAAGACCCCACGCGCCAACTTCATGACGTCATATGCGCGGCGTGGTTCTAAGCCAATGGGAGCTCTGCATTTCAACTGCAGTTAGCTCTCAGCCAATCAGAACCTTAGATCATTCTGATGCAACGTGCATGGGTTTTAGACAAAGAAACGGGATTAAGCCCTACCCTCTAGTAGCAAATGAAGCAACAATGTCGGAATTATATATATATATATATATAAAATCCCGAAAATGCGGCTAGCCGCATGCCATATCTTTAAAAAGACTAAAACTGGTGCCAATCTGATCTAGGCTCTAAAGTCCTTCGTCTAGAACAGTGGTGGCCAAGCTAAGGTTGGCCGAGAGCCAGATTATGGTAAAGGGTAACACCCGAGGGCCAGACCTATCAAATCCTTAAAAAATAACGTTCTGATATTTAGTTATATATATATATAATGAACCACATACAGAAAGCAACGGCAAACTACTGTACTGCACATCTGCCAAGACATGTATACCAGTCTTCGAACTGAAATTACTGTTTAAAAAAAATATAATGAATCTGATGTTTTAATTTGTTTTGTAATTTGTAATTTGACATGTAATTATTTATTTCAAACATACATTTGTGTGTTATTTCATTGTGAAGAGTGTGGCTTCAATCAACAATAAGAGGCCGACCAAAACAGGTTGGCGGGCCGGTCAAAACAGGTTGGCGGGCCGGATCTGGCCCACGGGCCGTAGTTTGGCCACCGCTGGTCTAGAATAATAATGCAACAGTTCCCTACACACCAACACCAAACAAGACTACTAGTCATAGAGAAGGAACATAGATGTAGATGAGATGAAACTCCACCGTAATCTCTCTGAAAAACGTAAATAAATAGAAGGAGAAGAACCATGGGGAAGGATTTTTCTGTAATCCCTTCTAGAAATAGTGAACAAAAATGCAAGGAGAAAAAGACATGGGCCATTTGAAAGACAGAATCTCAGTACTTTCGTCACATCGAGTTGCCTCGTATGCGATGCCTGAGGGTCAGTAGTCTCATTCTTTCTTTGTCCCTCCAGAGATCCCCTGGAATTACATCGGACAACGTTACTATAGAAACAGACATAAAATACCACAACCAATGTTGTGTAGCCTTGTAGGCTAACTGTCACGAAGTGGTTTTAATTTTATAGAGTGTGCCTGAATGAAAGCAAGACCCTAGTATGAGAAAGTCTGAGAAGATAGAATTTAGATGGAAAAATGACATGCCTGTGGACAGGTGAGACTATTGGCTCAAGAGATAGACCCAGGATTTGAATCTCCCCCTGCCGCTTCGTGACTAAGAAAAATGGCTATAGTCTCCCCACCTCTGACTGCCTTGAAACACAAGGAGATAAGGTGTATAATTACGACCACAAACACCACTATACAGACAACATAGAGTAAGTATAGTAAAGAATAGAAGCTGATCCAGTAAATAATATATGTATATATTTATTTACATACAAGAAAAAAAACATAAAATGGCATCATACGTCATCAAGTCAGTCGATAGCGTGCACTGTTGCACGGCCTGGAAAAACCAAAGTAACAATTAAATTGAGAGACACTCAACAAAAAAAAAACCTCAATCACATTCACTCTTCCTGTCACCCTGCTGAGGAACAATAAAAATGGTTAGTGCTTTAAACCAAATCTAATTTGGTGGGGCTGTCAACTTTTAGCCTCCACTCTCTAACACTAATAAAGTTTATACTGTCTCAGTCCTGGTGACTCTTCCTCAATGAACGGCTACACAGCTTTCTACTAGTTAGGCGATAGGCGCCGATAACTACACCACACGAAATGCTAAATATAATAGACTTGGTTTTTCGAACGCAGACTCAGTGTCTATCCGTCCAATGGATACTGAACAGACCCTACTGGTCCTGTCTATTTTCTCCCTCCTTCTCTATCTTCCTCTCTTGATCTCAGTGTCTCTCTAACACTCGAGGGCTGATGATGCGGCATCTCCGTTACGCTCTTCTCTTGATTTCTATCAGGACCTAGGTATGGTAACCCTGTCACCTGTTCCTGATTTTGGTGATGACGATGTTCGGATATCAAGCATGAGGGACTTGATTAACTGTAGACAAAACTTCTCTGCTGCTGAATAGCTTCCCTCTTTTAACCCGCTCTGGAGTTAGAGGAAAAAAAAAAACACAGCCTTGATTTCAGGCTGTACAAAATGAAACTAGTCTCCCGGCCACCTGCCGTTGCTAGAGACTATAATAGCGATGCTCTCGGCTGTATGATAAATAAGCCTCGGTCCAGCTGAAGCATAGGGACTTCACTGCCAGAGACCATAGGGTAATTTTCTTTTGCTCCTGACGATACTCGAGTACTATGACCCTGAGATATGTCTTTTGCCGTGGATAATTTTATTTGACAAAATTATGCTCCCCACTGTTTCCGCCGTGACTCACTAAAATTAAAAGAAACAGCGTCTAATGTACACCCTCTCTAAAATCGCTTATCTCTAACATATACGATACATAAAATAATTCTATACACGTGTCTCTTCATTCTCACTTCTTCTTCTATTCCCCTTCTCTCGTTCTTCACATAATACATGAAATACTATTATCCCACGTGGCACTAAAATCACACTTATCCTCCCCTTCTCTCGTTCTTCTCACAATACATAAAATACCACTATCCCACGTGGTCTCTTCATCCCCCCTCCTTCTACTGAAATCTGCCAGGTAAAATAAACAATAGCCCAGACCCGTCTGACATGTTACATGGCCGTTACGCATGGCCGATCACGTGTTCAAACTTGACAAACATAGGGAAATCCTTTTACCCATTAACACAGGAGTTTCCCCGGCTTACTCCTATTTAAATTAAATCTCGCTATAGGAATAGTTTCCTCCCCTAAGCAGTATAATTCATTTACAACGTAAATCTGAACCCTCTGACAATATTTCTCACATTTTTAAGGCTCAGAAAAATTAACGAACACACCAGGGATTTCCCCATAAATTTACATTAGAAAATATACAGGAATAAATGGTGGTTTTACATAACATCCTACAAATATGGCACACGTGTTTCTCATAACTTCACACTCTCCGATCTACTGCCAAAATCATAGAAAGAATAAGCACACTGTTGCATTTACGTCGTTCTAGAAAAATAGTAATTAATGGCGCTATCGTTTATTTTAAAACTGAAAAGTTAATGGCCCACCCGAAAAAATTAACTACGGGCGAAATTCTAAAAGACCCACTAATAAGTAAAACGATTAATAAAATAGTTACATACCGATTATCGTTTGTTTTTCCCACGGTGGAGAACGATAATTACGACGTCCTACGGCCAGGCAATAATTTTTCATAGAGACCGAATCCCCGTTTTCTGTCTCAATATATACAAGAGAAACCGCCCACGCAGATTTCCCTTCCTACGCAAATCGCGGACCAATGGCAGCGCTAGGAAAATCAAAATACCGCGTGTCCGCAAAATTGCGTCACATTACGTGATAACCTCGTGTTTCCGACGCGACATACGGGAGTGCCCGAAAATGACGACTTCCGTAAACAATGAATCTACGGGAATCGCGAAAAAATCAGAAGAAAGTAAACTGATGCTAGAATAAAATAAACCTGCCATCATAAACGAACCCATTTAATTTATCTACTCAAAAAAAAATACCAAACACGATATATATTCAAATGAGAAGAAATAAAATGGTGAAAAAGCGTGCCCGAAAATAGCGATTTCCGTAAACAACGGAAAATCGCGTGATCAGAAGA
Source organism: Oreohelix idahoensis (assembly GCA_024509875.1). Lineage (NCBI taxonomy): Eukaryota > Metazoa > Mollusca > Gastropoda > Stylommatophora > Oreohelicidae > Oreohelix > Oreohelix idahoensis. The sequence goes on along the minus strand of JAMPIV010006119.1, from coordinate 63,605 downwards.
AAATAAAACTGGTGAAAATTCAAAATAGAACCACAGAATCGGGCCTGTTAAAAGTCAGAATTACAGTGTAGCGTCACATAAGTCCCCCCTTTCAAGTACGGGAACCGTGCTAAATCACTGAAATCTCTGGGTTTCATACTGGCCCATATCTAGATCTACATCCCGATCTAATCACTGTCCTAATTAGGATTGTCATACAGGCCCATCTCCATATCCTTGAGAACCTTGGCAAGCCCTGGATCGTGAGGGTCACGCCAGGGGGTTTTCTCCTGGCGACTGCACCCTGAGTGGTCGCCCTTCCTCCTGCCTCTCATGTGTTTCCTTCGCCCACAAATTTTCCTGGCGGCGCGTGGTAAATACTGATTACCAGATGGTGCGACCTCCCAGTGTTTTGAAACAGTCTGACTGGCTTGGCCAGACATCGCCGTAACAGGACGTAACCGTTTGCGGTTGACTGAAGAACCGTGCACCTGTTCCTTCTTGTCAGTATTTCCCTCCCTTGAGAGATGTAATACCATCGGAGGCCTAATTCCCGACGACAACCAAGATACTTCTGAAGTAAGAGGCGTCACCACTATTTGACCTTTAGGCTGAACAGGGCTAACAGGCGAATACGCCTCGGTAATTAACATTCCACTGTCTTTAGAGGCGTCTCTCCTCCTCATAGCAAGACAAGGATGTTTGAGCTCCCGTGGGGCTCCGTGAATTTGGGGCTTTCCCCTTTCACTTTGCTGGCCTGCAGTAGGCCCCCTTGCGTTAGCAAGGATCGGTGTGGTTGGGTTCCCCAAAACTAAGTAAGGGCTTCCCAGGATGAAATCATGTGCTGGCTGTGCCATTACAGCTGCCTTAATGGTGCCAGACACAAACTGACATTTCACCTCAATATTGGCTACAGGCAGACGCTGTGAGATCCCTCTTCTCAAAATTCCACCAATCTCAACTAATTCTCCTGTCCACTGCCCTGGTTTCACCAAATGACGAGCGATGATACTGGGGTAAGTAAGCCCGCTGTCAAACAAACACGTAGTGGCCGTCCCATTCACTACGGCTGGTCCACTGTTAGAGAACAACTTCTCTGCCTGGACTGGTTCCATTTATTCCCTTTAGTCCATCTCACCGGTCTTAAACAAGCTGCATGATGAGCTGGGGGTTTGTTCATGCACCGGGATGTCCAGTGGGAAGTGGTTCTACAATTCTGACAATACCTCTCATTATCTCCCCTGTTCCTAGCGGGTTCCTGAGAGGTTGTTGTCGGTGCTCGGTTATGCTGCTGGGGGCGCAAGTTATAACCAGAATGAGGCTCCTTGCGAGAAGGCCCTGGTTGCTGATGAGCTGGGGAAGTAGCCGGCTGCGATGATGAAGCTCCTTTGTCTGGGGCTGGCAGGTCTGGGTTTTTCCGTTTCTGTCCCAGTACTTCGGCCTGTGCTGTCTGATACCTTTCGGCGAACACGATAATCTGATCAAGTTGCTGGGCACCCTGCTCTGCCAGATATCGCCTCAAGTCGGGGGACATGTTTGCCTTAACTTGTTCACACAGAACTAACTCCTCCAACCCTTCAAAAGTCTTCGCCAGTCCTGACAGTTCCCTCCACCGGGTTAGGTAATTTCTCACCCGCTCTGCAAACTGTGCGAAACTCTCTCCCTTCTCCGGCCTGCTCTCCCTGAACATGGTTTGGCATTTACGTGGAGTCCACTGAAATCTTTGCAATAAAGCGTTTCGCAGTGCCTCAAAGTTGTTCTGGTCATCTAGGAGCATCTTGCTGTAGACTTCATACGCATGACCTTTGAGGTATTGTGATAATTTTAGACACCACAAACTCTCATCCAACCCGTATGCCTTTGCCATTCTTTGAAATTTCTCCAGGAACACGTCAATCTTCTCATTCCCATTAGGGAACGAGTCAAATGGGAAGCTCATGGCTGCCATCTGGAGTCCTCCGTTTCCTGAGGTGTCTGTCGCTCCTGCTCCGCGTGAATCTCCATTAGCTGAACTGCCTTCCGAAGATCGATACTGCAGTTCCAGAGAACGCAGGGCAAGTTCATGCTGTCTCTCTGCTGCCTTCTCCACTGCTTCCCTTTCTGCTGCCTTCTCCTGTGCTTCCAATTTCCGAAGTTCCATCTCGGCCTGCCTCTCCGCTGCTTTTGCGGCGGCTATCCTTTCCTCTTTTGCTGCTTCTGCGGTGGCTATCCTTTCCTCTTTTGCTGCTTCTGCGGCGGCTGCCCTTTGCCTTTCCTCAATTTCTGCGGCGGCTGCCCTGTCCTCCTTCTCTTTCTCTCGCTGATTATGCCTATCAGTTTCCCTTATCAGGTAGGCCTTAGTCTCCTCCTTATCCATTCCCATATCCTGAGCAGATTCACGCCAGGCAGCTCGTAACTTGGCCATATCCGCCATCTTACCTGTAAACTGCTGTTAAGTTCACAACTGACAGAAAATGACAGAAAGGGGAACAAAAGGAAGGAACTACCTGTTACGTAATATATAATACTCCCTCTTTAACCGCTGTTCCAAAAACCCGACCTCAGACTAGCGTCAAGTCTGAACAATAACCTGAGAAAAAAATTTAGTTAAGAAGCTACCAAAAACTAAATTACCTTCCTGTTAAAGAAAAATATGTCGGTATGCCATCAATTACCACTAAGTCAGATAAATCAAAATTACCACAAAAATCTACTAGACTGTAACCTGTGGAAAAACTTATAACTGGATCAGTTCTAATAGCTCAAGTCTAGGGGATATTTAAAGAACTCTATTCTCAGAAACTTCCTAGAGCCAATCTATGAATGTAGATCACAGAATTGATCTCAACAGAATGATCCACCGGACGATTGCCGCCCACTTGTCACAAAGTGGTTTTAATTTTATAGAGTGTGCCTGAATGAAAGCAAGACCCTAGTATGAGAAAGTCTGAGAAGATAGAATTTAGATGGAAAAATGACATGCCTGTGGACAGGTGAGACTATTGGCTCAAGAGATAGACCCAGGATTTGAATCTCCCCCTGCCGCTTCGTGACTAAGAAAAATGGCTATAGTCTCCCCACCTCTGACTGCCTTGAAACACAAGGAGATAAGGTGTATAATTACGACCACAAACACCACTATACAGACAACATAGAGTAAGTATAGTAAAGAATAGAAGCTGATCCAGTAAATAATATATGTATATATTTATTTACATACAAGAAAAAAACATAAAATGGCATCATACGTCATCAAGTCAGTCGATAGCGTGCACTGTTGCTCGGCCTGGAAAAACCAAAGTAACAATTAAATTGAGAGACACTCAACAAAAAAAAACCTCAATCACATTCACTCTTCCTGTCACCCTGCTGAGGAACAATAAAAATGGTTAGTGCTTTAAACCAAATCTAATTTGGTGGGGCTGTCAACTTTTAGCCTCCACTCTCTAACACTAATAAAGTTTATACTGTCTCAGTCCTGGTGACTCTTCCTCAATGAACGGCTACACAGCTTTCTACTAGTTAGGCGATAGGCGCCGATAACTACACCACATGAAATGCTAAATATAATAGACTTGGTTTTTCGAACGCAGACTCAGCGTCTATCCATCCAATGGATACTGAACAGACCCTACTGGTCCTGTCTATTTTCTCCCTCCTTCTCTATCTTCCTCTCTTGATCTCAGTGTCTCTCTAACACTCGAGGGCTGATGATGCGGCGTCTCCGTTACGCTCTTCTCTTGATTTCTATCAGGACCTAGGTATGGTAACCCTGTCACCTGTTCCTGATTTTGGTGATGACGATGTTCGGATATCAAGCATGAGGGACTTGATTAACTGTAGATAAAACTTCTCTGCTGCTGAATAGCTTCCCTCTTTTAACCCGCTCCGGAGTTAGAGGAAAAAAAAAAAAAACACAGCCTTGATTTCAGGCTGTACAAAATGAAACTAGTCTCCCGGCCACCTGCCGTTGCTAGAGACTATAACAGCGATGCTCTCGGCTGTATGATAAATAAGCCTCGGTCCAGCTGAAGCATAGGGACTTCACTGCCAGAGACCATAGGGTAATTTTCTTTTGCTCCTGACGATACTCGAGTACTATGACCCTGAGATATGTCTTTTGCCGTGGATAATTTTATTTGACAAAATTATGCTCCCCACTGTTTCCGCCGTGACTCGCTGAAATTAAAAGAAACAGCGTCTAATGTACACCCTCTCTAAAATCGCTTATCTCTAACATATACGATACATAAAATAATTCTATACACGTGTCTCTTCATTCTCACTTCTTCTTCTATTCCCCTTCTCTCGTTCTTCACATAATACATGAAATACTATTATCCCACGTGGCACTAAAATCACACTTATCCTCCCCTTCTCTCGTTCTTCTCACAATACATAAAATACCACTATCCCACGTGGCCTCTTCATCCCCCCTCCTTCTACTGAAATCTGCCAGGTAAAATAAACAATAGCCCAGACCCGTCTGACATGTTACATGGCCGTTACGCATGGCCGATCACGTGTTCAAACTTGACAAACATAGGGAAATCCTTTTACCCATTAACACAGGAGTTTCCCCGGCTTACTCCTATTTAAATTAAATCTCGCTATAGGAATAGTTTCCTCCCCTAAGCAGTATAATTCATTTACAACGTAAATCTGAACCCTCTGACAATATTTCTCACATTTTTAAGGCTCAGAAAAATTAACGAACACACCAGGGATTTCCCCATAAATTTACATTAGAAAATATACAGGAATAAATGGTGGTTTTACATAACATCCTACAAATATGGCACACGTGTTTCTCATAACTTCACACTCTCCGATCTACTGCCAAAATCATAGAAAGAATAAGCACACTGTTGCATTTACGTCGTTCTTCAAAAATAGTAATTAATGGCGCTATCGTTTATTTTAAAACTGAAAAGTTAATGGCCCACCCGAAAAAATTAACTACGGGCGAAATTCTAAAAGACCCACTAATAAGTAAAACGATTAATAAAATAGTTACATACCGATTATCGTTTGTTTTTCCCACGGTGGAGAACGATAATTACGACGTCCTACGGCCAGGCAATAATTTTTCATAGAGACCGAATCCCCGTTTTCTGTCTCAATATATACAAGAGAAACCGCCCACGCGGATTTCCCTTCCTACGCAAATCGCGGACCAATGGCAGCGCTAGGAAAATCAAAATACCGCGTGTCCGCAAAATTGCGTCACATTACGTGATAACCTCGTGTTTCCGACGTGACATACGGGAGTGCCCGAAAATGACGACTTCCGTAAACAATGAATCTACGGGAATCGCGAAAAAATCAGAAGAAAGTAAACTGATGCTAGAATAAAATAAACCTGCCATCATAAACGAACCCATTTAATTTATCTACTCAAAAAAAATACCAAACACGATATATATTCAAATGAGAAGAAATAAAATGGTGAAAAAGCGTGCCCGAAAATAGCGATTTCCGTAAACAACGGAAAATCGCGTGATCAGAAGAAAATAAAACTGGTGAAAATTCAAAATAGAACCACAGAATCGGGCCTGTTAAAAGTCAGAATTACAGTGTAGCGTCACACTAACACATGACAACACCTCAACATTTATCACTTTGTCCTTCCACAAAATATCAAGCATGTGGCGTAGACACCTTAGATGGAAGGTACTGAGCCTTCTTTCTTGCTTAGCATAGGTTGTCTACATCTCGCTGCCATACAGAAGTGTGCTGGTGATTGAGGCATTATATACCACAGCGTTGGTATTCATTATCCTGTCACCTTATCTTTTCATACTCCTCATGGACGATGTCATCAAGGCATGTAAGGAGAGAACAAAGAAAGTATTCAGTGGGGTACTGGAAGATGAGACAGGTCTGTATTTCAGAGCTAGCATTTGCTGATGATGTTGTCCTGATTGCTAAATCAGAGACACATCTCCAATCCAACCTGCAAATCTGGAAGGAAGAGCTGGAGAAGAGAGGGATGGTCATAAGCAGCTCTAAAACAAAATCCATGGTGATATCACGAGAAGAAAGAAAACATCAGATTAAGTTGGGAGAACAGGTCCTGGAGCAGGTCGACCACTTTAAATATCTCGGAGCTATAATAGACCGAAAGGGGGGCATCAAAGAAGAGATGGCCACTTGAAAAGCAGCGGCTGGGAGACTTTATCAGGCCATAAATCGAGGATTCCTCAGCAAGAAAGAGGTTGGTAAGAAAACGAAGATGGCTGTATACTGCTCCACCTATGTCCCAGTCTTGACATATGGATGCGAGTCATGGGCAATGACTACAACCCACAAAAGCCAGATCCAAACCTCAGAAATGAGGTATCTGAGGAAGGTGGTTGAAGTAACAAGAAGAGACATGGTCCGCAACCAGACGATACGTCAAGGCCTAAAATCCCACCCACTGCAGACCCAAATAGAACAGTCCCAACTAAGATGGTTTGGCCATGTCTGCAGAATGGGAGATCGGCTACCACGACAAGCATGGGAAACAAAGAGCCAGGGATCCAGACCTCCAGGACGACCCAGAGTCCGCTGGGAGGACAACATTAGACAATCTTTGAAGGACCGAGGACTAGAATGGAACCAGGCCAGGAAGAAGACAGCTGATAGAATAGTCTGGCGCTCTCTCTTCCAAACCTCTACACCTCACGGTAGAAGGGGAACGACTAAGTAAGTAAGTTGGTATTCATTGTGAGTTTGGAGTTTCCCTAAATATGCTTATCTGTAATAATTTTCAAATGAGAGAATTCATTCTCTGATGTACTTTCAAGAGAGGGTGATTATCCATCACTGCAGTTCATTTAACAGCATGTCTGGATTCATCCTCATCCTGAAATGCCTCTCAAACCATTGTTTGAAAATTTTTTCTTGACATAAAAAGGTCAAGGTTGTCTTATACTAGATACTGCCAAAAGAAAGTGAAGTGTTAGAGACTTCACTACACTAGGTATCAGCTTTATGAGGGGGGGGGGCGCACAGTTCCCTTTCTAACTTCCTTCCCTAGCTCAAGAACAGAGCCAGGTACCCATTTACAGTTAGGCAGACTGAAGCACGACAACCTGGTTTCAAACCCAGTAACTTTACCTCAAGAAGCAAGCACTCTAACCACTCTACCAATCAACATTCTATTTCTTCATACCTAAGCTTTATTTTGCCTTAAATTAATTCTGTTTTTGCACCTCACTCCTGCTACACCATGTGTCAAGTTTATTAAAATTTACCTGCTGATTTTCTCTTCTTCTTTTTTTTTTTTTTGCATTCAAGTGACCAGTTCTCTAACTTCCAACAGATGGTGCTGGGAAACAACTGCTGTTTCATCTCTGCTAATGTCATGGTTCCAAATATTATGACCCACAACACTTACCTTCAGAAATTCCTGAATCTTTCTTGTGTTTAAAGTTCTTAACAAGGCTCTTCAGACCAGGCAACCTTTTATCAACTCGATTACGAATAATTATCTGTTAAAAAACAAAATGTAATTATGCTATACAAAATTAACAAAGTTAATGATTCTGAGGGTGGATAACATATTTCAGTTCACTAATAATTTATTCATAGGACTACAGCGCACGAGTCTGGCTATCTCAACATGTTGAACAAATAGCTACATAAACCAACACTCTAATAGCATGTCAATGCTTGCTGCAGGCTTCCTGCCATGGGACCAGCTGCCAGTGGTGGCTTCATGTTCTATAAGAAGTGACAAGGAAAATAATGATGATAACAATGATGATGATGATGATGGTGGTGGTGATGATAATGGTGATGATGATGGTGGTGGTAATGATGGTGATGGTGGTGGTGATGATGGTGGTGGTGATGATGGTAATGATGATGATGGTGGTGATGATGATGGTGGTGATGATGATGATGGTGATGATGATGGTGGTGGTGATGATGGTGGTGGTGATGATGGTGGTGATGATGATGGTGGTGATGATGGTGGTGATGATGATGATGGTGATGATGATGATGGTGGTGATGATGATGGTGGTGATGATGGTGGTGATGATGATAGTGGTGATGATGATGATGGTGGTGATGATGGTGATGATGATGATGGTGGTGGTGATGATGGTAATGATGATGATGGTGGTGATGATGATGGTGATGATGATGGTGGTGGTGATGATGATGGTGGTGGTGATGATGGTGGTGATGATGATGGTGATGATGATGGTGGTGATGATGATGATGATGGTGATGATGATGGTGGTGGTGATGATGATGGTGGTGATGATGATGATGATGGTGGTGATGATGATGATGGTGGTGATGATGATGATGATGATGGTGGTGATGATGATGGTGGTGATGATGATGAATAATTAATTCTGAATTACCTGGAAAATTTATCAGCGGAATAACTGATGTACAGATGTAAAAAGTTGCCCAAACATTTATGAACAAACTAAGCTATTGGAGATGTGTCACATTAATCCTTTAATTTTGATATTCACCAGTGCAGCCTAATTAATAAAGTAATCATTATACTTGAATTATCTGCTATTATCACAAAGAATAGCTTCTGTAGACAGTTCCCATGGTGGAAAATATACTATAGTACTGTAGTGAGAAGCTTTTTCCTAGGCTAGGATAAGACTTTTTCAGACCAATGTCTTTTATGCTAACCCTTGCTTGATTGGTTGTAATACAGTTATGTCTTTTGAGAAGTGCTTTCTTATTTGTTCAATTTTTTTGTTCCCTTTTTTTTCCTTCATTTTAAATGCAGATTAGTCATATCCTTTAAGTTTTGAAGTAATTTTGATTAGAAATGTTGGCAAACATGGGTTTAGACGTGTTTATGCACAAATGCTTTCTTCAATTTAAAATTAAACTGAGCTTACGATTTTTTTCAGGAATTTTAGCCACAGAGAAAAATACTGTGCTACCTAGAGTAAAGAAGTTAAAAAGACATATAGGTTGGGGCAGGTGGCACAGCCAGACGTACCAGCACAGGAGAGGGTGGATGATATATCATCTTGACAGAAAGATACTTGGTGAGGGGCAAAAGATGTAATGATGATAGTAAAAGGAAGCCAAATAAATATATCTTCTTCTTATGAATAGAGGCATCTCTGCCGTAATCTTTATATGACCACCAGCTATGCACAATGTTCCAATATAGGGCCTACATGTTTGGAAGTGAACCTCTCTCTGTGAGGCTAATTACATCCTCACTGACTCTTGAAATTATCCACACACTTCCAGGGATTCCCCCTGTGGTGAATCTTGTTGAGAACCCAGCATTTATTAGGTCTCAAAGTCTACAAAGATGAGACACATTATGAAACTGGCATTCAGGTCTATTTCCTACTGTATCTAGTATCTTAAATCAGCTGCATCTTCAATCACTTCCCATGGCATGTGGTTAGTTTAAAAAGGTATTTCTCCCTCACTCACTTTACTTTTCTTCTCTTCGAGTTGAGCATACCAGATTTTACCAGATGGAAGATACCATAAATGGATGCTTGCATAGAATAGAAGGCTTGAAGTGATATGACAAGATCACTAGTGTGGAGCTGATGACAGGAACCAGATGGGTGCCAATAGAGCAAAAGATGGGAAAAGGGTGCTGGAGATGGATAAGACACACTGAGGAGGCCTGCTGATGGCATTACCAGGCAGTCCTTGTTCTGGAATCCCAGGGGAAAGAGAGGTAGGGGAAGACCAAAGAACAGATGGAGAAGAGGGCTGGAGATGAGTATAAAGGGGATGGGGAAGACATGGAAGGACTTTGGGTTGACGGCACCAGACAGGAAGACTTGGCATAAGTTTGTTGAAAGCCTAAGCTCCTTGGGGAGTTGAAAGGTGATGAATGAACAAGACAGAAGATAAATATGTTCTAAAATAAAAACAGACAAAAATGTGTTGTGAGACAAGAGAAAGAAGGATCAGCAAAGAAAATTTAGATATATTTAACTGAGAGAGATGAACTTTACAACAAAAGTTTGGAACAAAAAAAAAACAGAGAATATTTTTACCGTTCTGGCTGCCTGCACAAATCTTTCTAGAGCTGCATACCTGACAGCCCAAAGGTCATTTGAATACACATCAAAAGTGGCATCATCTGGTGCAAGCTGCAAAGTTAGAAAATAGAGTAAGTTGCTGAAAGTTTGAAATCTCTTTAAATCTTATAACAAAAAAAGAATCTGTACCATTAATCTTATTAAATATTATAACCAGAAAACAGGTTGTACAATCAATCTTATTAAATATTATAACCAGAAAACAGGTTGTACAATCAATCTTATTAAATATTATAACAAGAAAAGAATCTGTACAATCAATCTTATTAAATATTAAAACAAGAAAAGAATGTGTACAATCAATCTTATTAAATATTAAAACAAGAAAAGAATGTGTACAATCAATCTTATTAAATATTATAACAAGAAAAGAATCTGTACAATCAATCTTATTAAATACTATAACAAGAAAAGAATGTGTACAATCAATCTTATTAAATATTATAACAAGAAAATAATTTGTACAATCAATCTTATTAAATATTAAAACAAGAAAAGATTGTGTACAATCATTCTTATTAAATATTATAACAAGAAAAGAATGTGTACAATCAATCTTATTAAATATTATAACAAGAAAAGATTGTGTACAATCAATCTTATTAAATATTATAACAAGAAAAGAATTTGTACAATCAATCTTATTAAATATTAAAACAAGAAAAGAATGTGTACAATCAATCTTATTAAATATTATAACAAGAAAAGAATGTGTACAATCAATCTTATTAAATATTATAACAAGAAAAGATTGTGTACAATCAATCTTATTAAATATTATAACAAGAAAAGAATGTGTACAATTAATCTTATTAAATATTAAAACAAGAAAAGAATGTGTACAATCAATCTTATTAAATATTAAAACAAGAAAAGAATGTATACAATCAATCTTCATTAGCCTGCCAAGAAAACATTATTTGACATACAATATTTTTATATTTTATATGACAGGTAACCCCACATGTGATCAAATTATAGTATCAAGCTATAACAAAATTCAGCCGTGATAGCACAGTGGTTAGTGCACTGGCTTCCAAGCTCAGTGGTCCATGGTTTGATCCCCGGGTGAGGTGGGATTTTTTAGACCACAAACAGCTCCAAGGTTGACCCAGCCTCAGAAATTTGGATACCAGAGAAACACTGAGAAGGTTAAGGCGGACGAAGTGATGCTGACCACATTACCCCTAGTGTGCCATAGGGTCAAGAAAATATGGACCTAACACCATATTCCCATTATGCCTCAATGGGGTGTAACAGGATGCTATAACATATAACAAAATGTGATCAAATGATTGTGTTAGCTGATAACAATATATGATCATTGATTATATTAACTAATGACAAAAAGTGTGATGCAATTTCTAATGAACAAACCACCTCAGTTGAAAATTACCTATCAGCATGAATGTCCAAAAGTCCACTTACCTGATCAAAATTTCTCATGGTTCTGCGGTAAGTACAGGTTGTCTCCTGACATCTTAATTCATCTTCTGGCACTGGATCTTTTCTTTTGAGCTGAAAAAGAATAAACAAGTTTTAGAGAATTTATTTCCTGCTGAAGAACTCAAATCCTTCATTGAGTCAAGTAGTCTCATATAACCTCAGAAAAGCCATTCTCATTATCATTACCATTACTTCTGTTTGTTCCCCAAGGAGCATTGGGTTGCATCTGTTGCTCGCTACCAATGTCTGGATCATGGCGTCTTCTTCAGATCTGCTCATGAGATCAGAGTGACACAGTGGAGTGGAGTGGAGTGGGAGAACTTCACTGTGGTAATGAGTGTGTGAAATAGTACAGTAGGAGTAGACTCCTGTAGCTGCCTTCTACGTGTATGATTACAATCCCAGGCTGATAATACAGTCATCTAGGAAACACTCAAGGAGCTCAGGAATTCAGTCCCAACAAATAATGTAATAACACAGGTGTTTTGAACATCAGAGTTGTTGTACTATCCTAGATACAGCTGGTGTTCATAAAAATATAATACTGGAGCGATTTCATGAAGGGAGATGATTTGGCATTCCATGGACAGTTTAATTTAACATGATGGCATGGAAAGAAGTCAACAACAGAAAAGATAAACAGTACTGGGGACAGGAAGTTGTGTAAAGACATGATCACCTAAGCCGCCAGGCATGGCACTTGTAGAAGAATAGCAGAAATGAAAGAAGAAGAAGATGCTTCACAATGATTACTGACCATATAGTGGACCATGGCCTCACTCCTGTCCTCCAGTATTCGGTACCTCTCCGGGGCAGAAAGAGGATCATCCCCCACCTTCACCTGCCACCTTAACTGGTTCTGTCGTTCTTCATAAACATTCTGTCTCACAGCTTGTTCAAACATGGCCTCCTGGAGGAATAAAGAATTCTGGCATATTATCCTTCCATCATCATCACTATCATCATCTTCATTATCCTTTTTGTTCCTTAAGATGCATGATCCACCGCTGCAGCTAGTCCCTTTGAAAGAACCCTGCATCAAAGCTTTCATGAACATTTGTGGTAGTTGTGGTAGTCATTTCTGAAAGAATGGTTTTTACATGATGAGTTTACCAGCCCCATGCCCAACCTATTCTTATTAGTTGCCTCTTATGACATATCCTTTCATCACTTTAAATCAATACTCTAGCAACTTTCACTTGATACATTCAGTTACCTACTGTACATAACTGAAGACTAAACTATTGATATATATACATAAGGTAGTCCCACAGCAGATACTGCCATAGGGTATTGAAGGGTTAGAGACTTCAGCATACTAGGTCCAGCTTTTTTTATGAGGTGGGGTGACTAGTTCACTTCTTTGCTCACTTTTGCCTTCACCAACTCTTTACCTTCCCAAACTCAAGAGCAGGGTCAGGTACCCACAGCCGGCCCCTATGGATTTTTAGAGTGGTGCAAGGTCTCTTCCCCCCCATGCTGTTCTGTATTGTACTCATACAAAACTCAATTTCACGCCGTTGAATTGGACCATAATGTACTTTCAACAAGTGTTCACTGTAGAAATTTAAACTAAACAAAATCAAAAACATAATAATACAAAATTTTGTATGGTTTCAATTGTTCTTTTAATTTAAAAATCTGAGTAAATGTGACAACTTAATTGTTCTGATTATAAACTGCTTCATTTTTTTCACTTGCAAATGTTATGTCTTGCGTTTGCATCTTTATCCAAAATATATTTTAATCTGAGAAATGCAACATGATCTTCATTTTTTTGTTAGGTCCTGCTAACATGCCTGAAAAAAAATTATTGCAATTCAGTGTTAACGTTACATTATATGTACATATGTCAAGATATTTAACAACCCTACATTATTTTAAAAATAAATAAATTTAAAAATTCAAACAAGTGAGTTGTTGGCAGATCTGCATATGAACCATATTAGAGAACCATCTTCTTGCCTTGTATTCTATACATAGTTACATGCCAGTAATTCCTGGTGTCATAATATTCTTTATTACATCTCTTTTTCTTTGCTTTACAACCTTCCTCAGACATCTCATTCAAAAAAATTGAAATTCTGGTAAAGGTTCAATATTTAAATAATTGGAGCAGTGTTACATTCTACTGGGAAATAACAAGACAACTGATTAATTCATGTACACAAGTTAAGCAAAATAAGACAAATCAATGCCTCAGTTTAACAGCAGTTTTCAGTAGATGTTACAGCCTATAACAAATAAAAGGTAAATTCTGTTTTCAGTTACAAAGTACGTGATGAACCTCAAAAGACTCATCAATTTTGAGATGGTGGTCTTTCAGAAACATTTCTAATGGTATAAACTAATTGAAAATAGGTGCATGTAGTTAACACGGCTGGCAGCTTCATCATGTTAAACAAACTGGCACAGAAACCTTAGCTGTAAGAGCATGTCAATGTTTTGTACAGGCTTCCTGCATGGGGACCAGCTACAATTGTGGCTCTATGCTTTGTAAGGAGCAGAAAATAAAATAATGATTTAGTGACATGTATCTGAAGATAATATAATGAAGATGTCAAATCCATATGCTTTCCTGCCATATTGAAATTTCTGAGTTCATCAGCACTTTCAAACACTTATTTAATGGATCCAACACACTTTCTGACACGTTACCCTATACCATTTGGTAGCAAAGAATCTGAAGTTTTATGAAATATAAATATATCAAAGCTGATATCTTTAACAAAATTACAGATTGTTTTCAGTTATATCAAAATCAGATAGACTAACATGTTACTTATTTTGCCAGAACATGCCACATATAGCTAACCACTACCTGTCAGAATTAAGTAAACTAATACCTGGCTGTTCAATTTCATCATGGCTAAACTAATTCCTACAGAAATCACCACTGCAAGAGCACATGAATGTTTCTGTACAGGCTTCCTGCAAGGGGGACAGCAGCAGTAGTGGCTCTTTGCTCCACAGGGATCAAAATGAGAAATAAACTTTAGAATACATAATATAACAAGCAGCAATCAATCATTCATAAATGACTCACCTTGTCTCAATTGACTGGCCCTAAGTTTTCCTGGTTCCTGCATGAGAACTTTGCCCACAGCATGAGGATTATTTATCACAGCAGGAAATCGAATGCCATCTTTCTCCAGAGTTATCTAATAAGAAATAATAAACATGTCATCAACGTTATTTCAGGTCTTCATCAATTTGGAGGCTCATCATCACCAAGGTTACATCTCAGTTTGGGTCATTCCCTTATTGTAAAGACCTGAAAATAATAAAGAACACACATACATTGTATACAAGCAGAAGCAAATCTAGAAACTGGTAATCAAAAGGAACTTTCCAGCAAATAAAGCAATGGTGTTTTCTCTGTACAAAAAAGATATGAAGAGATGCACAGCAGACATGCCAAGAATACCCCCAAAACAAAATACACATAAAGGTATGTTTCAGGCACTCTTGAGAAATAAAGAGTAGAAAACTAGACAACAGAAAAACAACAGAAGTGATAGCCTTACAGGAGACTCGTAACCAGGACTTTCCAAACGACGTTGCCTAGCTACAGGAGTGAATCATGACTAACTTCTTTTTCTTGGATCCTTAGCCCCTGACGGACAAAGCAGTCAGTGGCCATCATGCCTAGTGACGTCTAGTAGGGGCAGCAACAAACTGTTCCTTTTCAACTAGGCACCACAAATATTGTGCTTCGTGGGCAGGAGTCATTAGCAGGAACCTGGCGAAAAGAGACAGTACATTAAAAAGATAGAAAAAGGAAGTCAAAATCCCTCAGAAGAGGACAATTGAAGCACATGAAATAATCAGAAATATTGAAGGAAGAAGGGACAGAAGAACACAGAAAAGGAAAATGCTAAACGGAATGACAGCATAGCCATGAAACTGAGCTCATAGACAACATCAGAAACAGAGGACTGTGGAGAGATGTTAACACCTATACCAGCCTGGACATCAATTAATAATGATCAGTGTGAGCAAGAAGTTAGATGTATTTGTCACTGTGAAAAAAGGAATTAGAAACATTAAAGTAACCAAGGAACTGGAAACAATTATTACTGTAACCAAAAACATATATCACTGTAACCAAGAACACACCAAGAATACTTTTCACAATAACCAAGAACACTTATCACTGTAAGCAAGAACACTTATCACTGTAACCAAGAACACTTATCATTGTAACAAAGAACATTTATCAATTTAACCAAGAACACTTATCATTGTAACCAAGAACATTTATCAATGTAACTAAGATCACTTATAATTGTATTCAAGGAAGAACTACATATTATTTAACACAGAAACTAATAAATCAGAAATTATAGTTAACTCTTTGACTCCGTAATTTTTTTCCACACTGTGCCGTAATTATTTTTTGAAGAATTCTAAACGATGAAGTGTACTATCTTTTAGAGTAGATTTTATGTTAATCCTTTCTGTGAACATGTACTTATTATATACCAAACTGTAGGGAAATAGAGAATTGCAATATGTAGTGTCTTTGGTAGTATTAACACAAGTACCTTCAGTATGCTTAAAACATTTTGCATGTAAAATTGAAAAACATTAAAAAGTTAACTGTAGAATACGAGCTTACCAAAGACAAATTACTGTTGTATACAATAAAACTTTCTGTTTAGTCTTCAAACATCAAGGTAATCCACTTACAAAGTAAAATACATTGATTATGGCCACAGTTAGTACAGTTAGTGTTATTCAAGCCAGTTTTTACTGTGGTCCTTTATGAGACTAAAATAAATTATGCAATATTGCAGTATGTAATTTTCAAACAAATAAAGAAGAATAACACCATATAAAAACTTTTTACATTTGTTTAATGCTTTAATAGTATCCCTAGCTTCATCTTCTACCTAGGACTAGTGATGAGATGTTACCATAGGTCTAGTTTTGTTGTTTTTCGATCGGCCAGAATATGACAATGCCCACTCATCAACTAAATCGAATGTGTCTAGCTTTTCTGCACCGATTCCGTCTTTTGACAACAAACTGTGACTACAAAACAATCATCATCAATGTCAGCAATGTTTCTAAGTAGTTTGACACAATTATTCGCTTAGGAGACTTACAAAATGTAAATATAAAGCGTGAGACACTTCTGTTGCAATAACAATGAAAAATGCAAACACGCGCATCGTCACACAAATTGTGATAATAACATCAAAACACTCACACGTGCTCCGTAACTACACTCAAATTAGTTGTTTAAATAGTAGCGGAAGTCATTCTGCAAGTTTTAAAGTATGAACAGCATTAAACTGATGATTTTTGGGGTTTATTCGTGACAAACTAAAAACAATGCTCCGAGCGTTACGGTGGCATGGCAGTTACAATTTTGCAATGCTCTGAGTCAAAGAGGTAACACAAAAGTTTCAGTATAGAAGAAAAAATTGGTTTTTGCAAAGGCAGCTGCCATAAATACTTGATGTTGTCTAAATTTTCATGAACCCTGGCTTTTTGCAATATTTAAACATTAACTGCTGTACAGCAAACATTAACAGCTGAGAACAAAGAAAAACTATGATAATTTACTGACAACCACTCTCCACTGACCGTCTGGGCTGGGCCAGGTAATGTTTTTCTCTTGTTTCCAGATCTGATGGCTTTAGTTTGTTGTTTATTTGTTCTTGCTCTGTCCAGGGGAGACACACTCTTGGGATCTAACACTTCTGACTGTGTGACAAGCAAATAACAACAACAACAACCCCCCCCCCCCCCCCCCCCCCCCACCCCCCCCCCCCCCCCCCCCCCCTTTCCCTCCTCCCCCCCCCCCCCCCCCCCCACCCCCCCCCCGGCTCCCCCCCCCCCCCCTCCCCCCCCACCCCCCCCCCCCCCCCCCCATGTTTATGTATTAGTTCACTATTTCAAAGTTTACATTTGCCTCAGAGTTGCCAGTTACACGTCTACTTGCTGATTAGTTTCTTGCTCATTGCTGTGTTTCTGCTGCATTCAGTTTGTATGGCTTCTGTGTTGTAATTTGTCTTAGAAATTCTAGTACTTCAATATCTAAAATGTCCAAAATCAAACAATTTTTAAAAATTAATAACTGGTGTAAACATTTTTAAAACAGAAAACATACTTTAACAAACCAGGCTGGGAAGTGCCTGTGAAAGTGCACAAAATTCCTTTTGAGTTGAACTGGGAGATGGTCAGCTCAACAGTCATGGTTGCTGTTTGGAACTCACACGGTGCAAAAGTTACTGTAACCTCAGTTTCACCACTTGCTGGAACGATACCTAATAGATAATAATAAGTATACTAGTTTAGCCATTTAAAAAAAAATGAAGACTTTTTCATTGTTTATCTGAAGTCACTAGATGTTTGACGTTTGTTAGTTACCTGAGGCCAATAAATGGCTGAAGCTAATGGAAGACTGAGGTCAACAGACATTTTAAGTCAATGGATATCTGAGGTCAATGGATACCCCAGTTCTTTAAATTCTGAGATTAAAAGACATCTGAGGACAACAGATGCCTCCGGTGGATAGACATCTGAGGTCATTGGATGTATGAGGTCAATGACTGTCTGATATCCATAAATATCTGAAGTCAATGGATGTCTGAAGTCAATGACTGCCTGAGGTAAATAGAAGTATCAAGTCAGTGGAAACCTTTCGTTCTATAAATAACTCAGGTTAATAGACAACTAAGATCAACAGATATCTCAGATTGGTGGATATACGACCAATTGTGTGACACCAATATCTCATACCCCAACATCAAAAGACTTAAATAAATCTTTTTCAGTGATGTTCACAACTGTTATCATGTGTACCCAAAATCTACATTATAATCCCAAAATGTTTTCCCAAAACAGAAGGCATATTTAATCACAAAGTGTTCTTGGTATTTTTTTAAATTAAGCACTTACACTCAAAGTTTTGAATGTAGTGTTCACAAAAGATGTGGACAAAGAAACATAGCTAACAGGAAACAATTAGAAATATAGCTCACTCAAAAGGAATTACATATTTTTACAAATCTTTCTTACCAGACATTGGCTCCAATAAAAATGCTGGATTAGACTGAATATATTTGAAGTTAAATTCAAAGTCAACTGGTGTCAAACTCTTCAATGGAAATGTCTTTGAAACCCTAGAGAATAATAAGAAAGTCAACAAAATATAATAGTTATTCTAACAAACTCACTTCATTACCCTTCAGCTCCCCAAGGAGCATAGGGCCTTTAATAAACTTGTGCCAAGTCTTCCTGTCCCGAGCCATTAGTTCAAGGTCTTACCATGTCTGTTTGTTGATGTTTGTTGTGGTTTTACGAATTTTCTACAAGATGAGGTGACAAGTCCCATGCCCAACCCTTCTTAGTCGCCTCCCACAAAATGTGTGGTAGGTTGCAGATATATATATATATTTGTTCACTGTCAATGTTTCGTACATGACAAGACATCCCAGTGACTTATTCATTTTCCACCACTTCCAATCATGCCCACAATTCTATGGCACACCATAAGTGTATTAATTATGTTTTTTTTTAAAGTATCACAGTTATGTTGAGAAAATCATCATCATTTTCTTTAGTGCTCCAGTTTGTTGCTGCCCTACAAGATGCCACTAGGCGTGATGGCCACTGACTGCTTGGTCAGTCAGTGACCAAGGACCAAAGAAGAAGAAGAAGATGGAGCATGGAGCTGGTCCCCTTGAGGAAAGCCTGCACAAACCATTTATACGAAGACTTGGCAGGAATTTGTTGACAGCTTATGCCTTTTAGGGAGATGAAGGATAATGAATGTATAAAATATATGATTAACAATCTAAACAATACAGGTCAAGACATATTACATAAAGTAATAACCTGAATAGTGGAATACACACATTCATATAAAATACATAACGCAAAAGTAAATCATTACAGAAATCTGATAATGAAAACTACATGCAGAGCCGTACGTAAAGTAATTGGCACCTGGGGCAGATTCCATCTTTGGCACTTCCGTCCCATAAAGAATCACACTAATAGTAAGCACTATCATAAAAGTGTCCGATGGCACCTCTCTCATGGCTGTCACCCAGGGCGGTCCACCCCCGCCGCACCCCCCCTTAGTACGCCACTGGCTACATGAATGTATATTAGGCACTAGGCATAGACAAGAGGCAGCTCCCTCTTAGCAAAGGCAGAGACAATTACTGATGCCCTACACAAGATAATTATGTGTAATGATTAAATACTGTGCTGTGACCAAGTACATTTAGCTCAGTTACCTCCTTCTAATTAACATTTCACTTTTGCTACAAAAGTGTTAAAGCAAATAATTTATAGAATATTTTCACTGACAGGTTTCAGCTTCAAAATCCCTGAACTAAACTAACTTTAAATTTTTTTTAAATTTTACAACTTTTCCATTCACTTTCATTTTTGTTTCCATTCTTTTCATTGCTCCACTTCTATCAATCGGCCATTTCTTCATTCTTATGGTTTTTTTTTCCTTTCCAATTTCAATTTTTGTCACATCTTTGTTACTTCATTTTTTTTCTTCGTTAACACTTTCAATTTGCCTTCCCTCTTTGATCCCTCCCTTCTCAGCCAGACTGCAGTGATGCAGCCTGTTTCCAGGAGCACCACTTGGAGGTGGAGTAGGGTCTTGGTCAGCTCTGGTTTGCTGACCCTGACACAAGCAGTCAAGTTATGGGTCACTGACTGCATTCATCTCTCTTGCTGCGTCTTTGGTTCCTGCTTTTTATCTGTATATATTGTTTTCATCAGCATTGTTCCATAATGAAAGCCAAAGTGGCCACAATATGGTTGACATTCATGTATTTATGATTAAATTAAACTTGTTATTGTCTTTTCTATCTCAGCACCTGACTTAAAAATGAAAGAAAATGCATAAAAATATGTGAAATTCAAATAAGTTGTGGATGAAAAATCATGATTTGTCCTGACAGAATGAGTGACGTGTCTGTATCATAGGTCATAAAATGATTGCATCAGTCATGTGTTCCTCATAATATATCCAGATACCATCACCAGAACTGCTAAGCTATGGATTCTAGAAGGGTAGCGATGGACAGGCTGACCAAAAACAACTTGGCAGAGAACTGTGGAGACCGAGATCAAAAGCCATGAACCAGAGTTGGAGTACAGAATGAAGGATGGCCACTAAATGAGCAAAGTGGATACAGTTTGTAGTTGCCCTACAAGATACCACTAGGTATAGTGGCCACCAAATGAGCAAAGTGGATACAGAAGCTACCCTACAAGATACCACTAGGTACGATGGCCACTGAATGCTATGTCAGTTAGTGGCTAAGGATCCAAGAAGATATGTTATATGCCAAAAGCCAGTAAGAAAAGAATATCATTTTTTTATTTTTAAATAGTGACTGAATTAAAAAATATCACAACACTGGTTTTGTTACATTAAAAAAGTAGATTTCTATGTATCAACAAATAACGTTCCTTAACCTCAAAGGATCATCATCACCACCACTATCATCATCACCACCACTATCATCATCACCACCACTATCATCATCAGCACCACTATCATCATCAGCACCAACACCGTTTAGCTCCCCATGGAGCACAGGTCCTTAAACAACAACAAAATGCCAAGGCCTCCTGTCATGTGTTACTCTTTCAAGGTCTTTCCATGTCCTCTTTTAATGATGTTGCCAAGTATCATGGGCAAAAAGATGATATGAAATGCTTTAAAAAGTGTATTTAAATCAGGCAGTGAAAAGAACAAAAAAAATTAATTAAATATTTAAAAGAAGAATTGCCTTTTGTTTCTAATTTGTCTAGTGTCAAATGCTAACCACATCTTTCTATCACACAGTCCAAATACAAGTCTTTTTCAGCTTCACAAAGATTTGGGAAATATCTTTCATTACAAATTTTTTCAATATCTTTAAAAATGTGACTGTTTGATAAGACAGTGTAGTGTATCATTTCTCATACCTGTGGCCAACTGGGATTGGTTTGAATATATAGTTCCGTGGAAACTCTTTGGTACTCATTACTGGATAACCATGGATTGGAATTATCAGATTTTCTTCACCCTGGTTAAAAGAAATACATTTTTAAAGATATTTTCAAACACTAATAGCTTTATTAACTCCAAAACTGGAAATTAGCATACATGCCAACTAATTTAGGTTACCTGTATTCTGTACAGGTTTTTTTGTTTTCAGATTTGTAGTGGTAAATAATTTCTGTAAAGGTTTTTTTTTGTCTAATTATTAACTTTTTACAGTTTCATTTGCCCAAAAATGCCAGAGCGCAAAATCTAACATTCTGTCCACAAGGTTTTTTTTTTCATTTTGGCATAAAAATAAACACTGTAGTCCATCTTTGCTATATAGCAACACGATTTCAGTATTTAGCAGGACTTTAGTTATAACTAGATTTCCGGCACATATAAAGCTTCCGTTTTCTGAAAATTTATTCTGAATCGATCAATATTTTGATTTTTTATTATCTTTTTAAGTCATGGCTTTCTGGATGCTGGAATCTTTACTTTGGGAGCTGAGAGGTGACTTGGTACTTGATAAGATGTGGATATTGACAGTAACACAGACGAAAGTGAATCTATGAAAGAAGTAGGCCTAATACTGATGGCATTAAATGAAGGAGATAGTCAACACAGCACGCTCTTTTTAAAATTTGTGACTTTCTTGGAAACCCTGTACCTAAACACACTCCAGATCTAGTTTATCAGGTCACAGACTTAAGACATGACGGGTTCACAACAAAAGTCATAGCTGTGGATGTAGGAGTGAAACTGAAAGTTGCAACCGAAGGGGAGGGGGGGGGGGGGGGGGGGTGAGTTCAATTCTCAGTGCAGGCTGAAAAGAAATCAGGAGGCTGACACTTGGGAGGCACCACTCTAGTGGGTGCCCCCCCCCCCCCCTCACCACCACCACTGGGAGTGTAAATGAGATTATTAAAGGGCCTAAACACTTGACAGACAGGAGAATCCTTATGTTGATCAGATTACCTCCTATTTTAATGCTCCGTATTGAGTTTTCCTGTTATATCCTACGTGAAGAATCTTACCACATGTGTTCAATACAAACAAAGATAAGGCAGTAAACAATAACTTATGTGAAAGCATGGGCCCAAAAAAAATGCTCATTTGTTTTCTCAAAGAACAAAATGGTCGTTGTATGTATTTTTCTGTCTTTGTTTGAGTTGTAAAGATTTTTTGTACAGGTTTTCCAGATTTTTGTACAGGTTTTTCATCTCCGGGGTAGACATGTTTGAATTAATCAACTGGTAGGTGATTTCACTGGGGTATGATGATGAAATGGTGTACATTGATGGTTCTGCACTATTCCAGGAAAAGAATTGATATAAAGGCAGCTACTGCAGCCTTGCAGTGGCTTGAACTAGCTTGAAGTGCACACACAGTGGATACACTAGCGTCTTATCCACCGCATGGGGTGTCTAAAACCAGCCGGTCTCAACACTTTCCACACCTTTGTCTGAGGTCACCCTTTCCTCTCTTGCTCTATTTGGACTCTTTCCACTCTTATCCTATTCTTCTATTTTTATGCCATCCTCCATAATATGTATGGATGTACACGTTTTCTAATTTGTCTTGATTTTTTATTTCATATTCATTTATCTCCTACTTATTCTGTCCTCTTCTATTTCCAGTCCCCACTTTTATTATATTTGGGTAGTTTTTTGTCCAGTTTCGTTTTTTAGTTTTTAGCTTCTTAGTATGTATTGTGTACTTCCGGGGTCAGAAGTCACTTCCTTTTCAGCCATGCTTCGCCTTCAGGGAAGTACCTAGATTTTATTTTTATTATTATTTTTATATTTCTTTAAGTTCTTATGTCTCCTATCTAGCCTTCACTTTCTTTCTTTTCCTGACGAAGGCCTTGTGGCCGTAACGTAGACTACTTTCTTTGTCTTTTGTCCTCGTAAGACGAATCACCTTTTTTCGATTTTTTTTCAAACCCACCCATTGTACTCCACGTCTTACCGCAGTTCCCCTCAACTTCCTCGATTTTTTGTATATATTTTTTTTGACTGCACCGTATCTCTGTTATCTCGTATCTCTATCTATTTCCCTACTCTTCCTTCACACCTTATCTCTACCCTATTTATTTATTTAGCCTATTGTTTCATTAGTCTCCATTTTTCATTTAGCGTTTTATAGCCTATGTTATTTATTTTATTTTTTACGTTTTTTATTTTCTGGACGTTTTACTTTCCCCACTATGCCCTCTCTTAAATATTTTATTAACTCTCTCCGTGTGTCGGTTACCACCAGCTTCAGCTCCCTACCTCCTGATATATCCCGTGCCGCTATTGACTTTGCGTTCGTTACTTTCAAGAAAACTAGATTCTCTTCTCATCTCCACTTTATTCACACCTGCCTCCACCACAAAATTCTTCCTAATGGATTCTCTTCCAATTTTCATCCATCTGCTGGTATACTCAATCCTAGGGAACAACGTCTCCTACAACGAATTGAGACCAGATGTGGCTTTCAACGTATGCGCGTAGTGGCCGCCAGTCACTCCCGCCTTTTATCAGACCTCAGTGCCCAACAGACCCAACTTCTGCTTCACTTACGTTGTCTCACCTCCTACAACTTCCCTTTCTATTCTATGATACGCACCACTATCCACACACTGAACCGGCAGCTGCATGAATTCCTTTCCACGTCCAAACACCATAAACTATCCCATCTCATCCCTACCCCCAAAGCTACCCCTCCATCCTCCACTCCATCATGCACTCAGGTAGTCTGCATCCCCCCAGATCTACCCCTCTCTGAGGGAGAGCGCTCTGTTCTTAGTAAGGGCCTAAAATTTGTTCCTCTTCGTCCGACCCTAGACCAATACAATCTCCTCCAGGATGTTCATCGGTTTCACCGTCGCATGAGGCTGAAGTTCCATTTTAGAAAGGAAGACAGCACTCCGCAGTCTCAGGCTGAATCCGACATCTTCGCACGCTTTCCTGACTCTACTAAACCCCCCTTTACACCTAAACCTGGGGCCTCTCATGCCCTGGACCTGTATATCAAGAACACCATCCATGACATTCAGCAGCTCCGCCCTCGTAGATTGCATTATTCCAATCTCACTTCAGCAGAGTCCTGCGCTCTCTCCCTTCTTCGCCGCAGAGACAACATTGTCATCAAACCGGCTGACAAGGGAGGAGCCATTGTCGTCTGGCAGAAGGACTTATACCTAAGTGAAGGTAATAACCAGTTGACCAATGGCTCTTTTTACAGGCCCAGGACCAGCGATGCGACTGTCTCTAACAATCGCATTGTACACAACACTATTAAACAGCTCATCACTAGTAATGCTCTTCCTCCCGAAGCTTCTCGTCTTAGGATTCATGACAGCTCTTTGGGCAAGCCTGTATTCTACATGCTCCCCAAAATTCATAAGATTGAAAACCCTGGCAGACCTATTGTCTCAGCCTGTTCCTGTCCTACTGAACACATTTCTGACTTCCTCGATAGCATTTTCCAGCCTATCGTTGAGAATCTTCCCTCCTTTGTCAAAGACACCAATCATGCTCTTACAACTTTCTCCTCTATCCGACTCTCAGCAGACCGCTCCTACCGTCTTTTCTTGTTAGACGTCTGTTCTCTGTACACCTCTATTCCCCACTCTGATGGTCTCCGAGCTCTTCGGTTTTTTCTTGACCAACGTACTTGCCCTTCTATATCCACTGTCACTCTTCTCCGTCTTGCTGAACTGGTCCTTCAACTGAATTCCTTTGAATTCAATGGTCAGTTTTTTTGACCAAATTAGTGGTGTTGCCATGGGAACGAAGATGGGTCCTAGCTATGCCTGCCTGTTCATGGGCCATATGGAGCATCAGATATGGCAACAATACTCCAGTCCTTTCCCCGGGTTTTACCGCAGATATATCGATGATGGCATAGGTCTCACAGATATGTCTGAGACTGATTTATATCGCTTCATCGACTTTGTCAACCACTTTCACCCCACCATCAAGTTCACCTCCCTTGTCTCCACAGTATCTGTCAACTTCCTTGACATTACTATTTCTATCACGCCCTCCGGCCTTAATACCTCAGTATACTACAAGCCGACAGATGCCCACAGCTACCTCCTGTATACCTCTTCTCATCCTCGGGCCTGTCGTGACTCCCTTCCTTTTTCACAACTTCTCCGCCTCCGCCGTTTGTGCCAAGACGACGATGACTTCCACTTCCGAGCAAATGAGATGTTGGATTTCTTCCGTAGCAGACTTTATCCGGAACATGCTCTCACCTCTGCTCTCCAACGTGTGCTCCCCATCTCTCGTCAGGAGGCCCTCATACCTCACTATAAATCCACTTCAGATAGAGTCAAATTAATCTTGACCCATCACCCTCACAGCACTGCTGTCCAACGGATCCTTTTCCGCCACCTCCCTATCCTCCAAGCAGAGCCTGCGACCCAAGCAGTATTCGGTGAAGCACCTTTGGTGGCATATAGACGCGACAAGAACTTGAAGGATCTTCTTGTTCACAGCCGTCTCCCAAAAGAGAATGCCACTCACTTTGGCACACTACCCTGTGGTCGGACACGATGCAACATGTGCAAGTATGTCATCTCAACCCAGAAGGTGTCCTTTCCTAAGGCTACGTACACCATCACTAGTAGCTTCACGTGTGAATCGCGTAATGTCATTTATACGATCATATGTAAATGTTGCTGCAAAACCTATATTGGCCAAACAGGCAAACGACTTGGGGACAGATTCAGCCAGCACTTAAATGACATCTCTCAGCAAAAGTCCACACCAGTTGCCACACACTTCAATAGTCCTGACCACCACGGTCCCATCGACATCCAGGTCACTGCGATCCGATCCTGCTCCTCTGACACTGCCAGCCGAGAACAGCTTGAGAACCGTCTTATCCACCGCATGGGGTGTCTAAAACCAGCCGGTCTCAACACTTTCCACACCTTTGTCTGAGGTCACCCTTTCCTCTCTTGCTCTATTTGGACTCTTTCCACTCTTATCCTATTCTTCTATTTTTATGCCATCCTCCATAATATGTATGGATGTACACGTTTTCTAATTTGTCTTGATTTTTTATTTCATATTCATTTATCTCCTACTTATTCTGTCCTCTTCTATTTCCAGTCCCCACTTTTATTATATTTGGGTAGTTTTTTTGTTCAGTTTCGTTTTTTAGTTTTTAGCTTCTTAGTATGTATTGTGTACTTCCGGAGTCAGAAGTCACTTCCTTTTCAGCCATGCTTCGCCTTCAGGGTAGTACCTAGATTTTATTTTTATTATTATTATTATTTTTATTTATTTTTATATTTCTTTAAGTTCTTATGTCTCCTATCTAGCCTTCACTTTCTTTCTTTTCCTGACGAAGGCCTTGTGGCCGTAACGTAGACTACTTTCTTTGTCTTTTGTCCTCGTAAGACGAATCACCTTTTTTCAATTTTTTTTCAAACCCACCCTATGGATAAGGCAGAGATACTAAGGACAACTGATGATCGCCTATTACAGAATGACACTGCAATCCAGGGATCAACAAAGCTAAGACTGTTGGCATTAAACGTAAGACTAGCAGAGATGCACACTCAAAAGGATGCATCCATTGTGTATATAACCAGCGCTCTACTGGAACAAGTAGCATTGATACCCTTTGACATTTGCTGAGGGAGACTGAGCACCTATGGGTTTGCCCAGAGTGCAGTGGTGTCGATTCTGATCAACAAAAAGAATAACAAAACCAAAACCTCAAGAAAAATTACATTACATACTGCTAATCACATGGAAAAACCCAAAAGCTAAAAATAGAAGTAATAAGGAAACAATCGCTACAAGTTGAATCACTGCAATATTTCTCGTTATAAAGGATCATTTTACAAAAGTTAAAAAAATGATGCTCCTTTGTCACTAATGAATATTTAAAAAAAAAAAAACAATACTTACAGGACAATGAATGCGAATGCAATCATAGTAGTATCGCCATTCATGTGGATTGAACTCAACACTACATTCTATTGCTGTACCTGCAACCATTCGAGTCTGTGGAAATTATTGCATTTATTTACAGATCGCTTTAATTTAACTTAATACATCACTGTATTTATAATATTTGTGAAAGACTGTTATAATATTCATGTACACAATCATAAATCACATGACAAAATCTATTACGATAAAGAACTGCTAACATTTTTCATATATGATGGTAGTCTTACTGACAGTGGTGATAAGTATGTATTACATTTATTCATCACTGACAGTGGTGATAAGTATGTCTTACATTTATTCATCATTGACAGTGGTGATAAGTATGTATTACATTTATTCATTATTGACAGTGGTGATAAGTATGTCTTACATTTATTCATCACTGACAGTGGTGATAAGTACGTATTACATTTATTCATCATTGACAGTGGTGATAAGTATGTCTTACATTTATTCATCACTGACAGTGGTGATAAGTACGTATTACATTTATTCATCATTGACAGTGGTGATAAGTATGTATTACATTTATTCATCATTGACAGTGGTGATAAGTATGTAATACATTTATTCATCATTGACAGTGGTGATAAGTATGTAATACATTTATTTATTATCATCATTTTTGATGTATATGGAGCATGGAGTCACCACTACAGCTGGTTACTTTGCAGGAAGCCTGCACCAAACACTGACATGCTCTTGCAGTAGTGGTTTCTGTAGCACTTAGTTTGATATGATGCTCCATGCAGTGGTCCTACTCTGTCATAAGAACCCTCAAGAACTACACGGGGGTGGCTATTACAATTTATTATGAATGATAAAGATTGTGAGGTGAATGACATTTGTAGTAGGGGAAGCATTATTGAGATCAAGGACCAACAAAAATGGCTCACTATTTATACTGTACTCATCAGGAACTAGAAATACAAAAACAATATAGAAAAGTTTTGAAAATGGAAACTAATCTAACAGCATAAAAATAAGCACAGAATATAAAAAAAAAGATATGAATCATTGCAGCAAACATAATTTCCCTTGTTAATCCTTATGGAGCAGTAGTGGTTTATGAGGCAATTTGCTTTACATGATGAAGTCTTCAGTAGCATGAACAACCTCATTTAAGGTCCCTCTTACACTGTGCCAGAGGGAGCACTCCTTCTTTCTGTGAGTCCTCTGAAAGCCAGGGTACTACATGAGATGCTCAAGTTAATCCCAGTCAGATGAACTTCTGGTGGGTATCCTTTAGCTCAGTGGTACTTAACATGGACCTTATGACCATACCATATTTATAAGGGCCACAGTAAGATGGTAAAGTACCTTTTTTTCCAGCTAACAGTGACTAAGCTATGAGGGGAGCCATATAAATAAATGAAGCTCAGAAGGGGGCCATGGGCAGAAAGAGGTAGAGAACCCCTGCTTTAACTCATTAAGGCTTCCCTTATTGCTCATGATCATTCACTTTATCATTTGATGAGTCTTAGTGCAGTCCTACTCATTTTCTTATTACCAGTAAACACTATGCTACATTAGACACTAAAGTAGGCATGACCTTATTACCAGTAAACACTATGCTACATTACACACTAAAGTAGGCATCTCCTTATTTACCAGTAAACACTATGCTACATTAGACACTAAAGTAGGCATCTCCTTATTACCAGTAAACACTATGCTACATTACACACTAAAGTAGGCATCTCCTTATTTACCAGTAAACACTTTGCTACATTAGACACTAAAGTAGGCATGACCTTATTACCAGTAAACACTATGCTACATTAGACACTAAAGTAGGCATCTCCTTATTTACCAGTAAACACTATGCTACAATTACCAATAAACACTATGGTACATTACACACTAAAGTAGGCATCTCCTTATTTACCAGTAAACACTTTGCTACATTAGACACTAAAGTAGGCATGACCTTATTACCAGTAAACACTATGCTACATTAGACACTAAAGTAGGCATCTCCTTATTTACCAGTAAACACTATGCTACATTAGACACTAAAGTAGGCACATTCTTATTACCAATAAACACTATGCTACATTAGACACTAAAGGAGGCATGCCCTTATTATCAGTAAGGATTTTACTACATTAGACACTATAGCAGACATATTTTTATTACCAGTAAACATTGTGCTACATTATACACTAAGGTAGGCACAGTCTTACTACCAATAAATATAGTGCTACATTTGACACTAATGCAAACAGGTTCTTATTACCATTCAAGGCTAAGCTATGTTAGAAACTAAAGCAGATTTTAACAACTAAGGAAAACAGACACTGAATAACTATCAAGAACTATTTTAGCAACAATTTGTAAAAACTAAGAGCTGAAAATATAGCAAAGTGTGTAAACAAAACAATAAAAATGTATTTGTGCAGAAAGCAGACAACACCAAAACCAGAGACAAGATGGATAACTGAGAGAGAGAAATGTAAACAAATGTATGCTTTGCCTACTGGTTTTGTATAACTGATGGTGAAGTTTTGAGTCTGAGGTGGAATTATGTGCATCCTTAACACATCTGATGATGCATTCAGCAGTCTCAGGGATTTCACTTGTTTTTCTCCAATTTCAAAACCCTCAAAGTGAATAACTGATGGCTTTGCATGTATCAAATCATTCTTGCCCACTTTCGCATACGTTTCTGTTGGAATAAGACACAAGATATGTGTGAAATATGGGTAATTTAAATATAAAGACACAAGATATGTGTGAAATATGGGTAATTTAAATATAAAGACACAAGATATGTGTCAAATATGGGTAATTTAAATATAAAGACACAAGATATGTGTCAAATATGGGTAATTTAAATATAAAGACACAAGATATGTGTGAAATATGGGTAATTTAAATATAAAGACACAAGATATGTGTCAAATATGGGTAATTTAAATATAAAGACACAAGATATGTGTCAAATATGGGTAATTTAAATATAAAGACACAAGATATGTGTCAAATATGGGTAATTTAAATATAAAGAGCCTATGACTGAAACATAACTTACTAATAATAAAGGCTCATGGAAATAAAAATGATTAATTTATTGTACAGCTCAAGTCATTTAAGAAGAGCAGTGCAGTGCACTTTAAGTCAAAATAGGGCAGCAAGGAAAATCAGGACTAGTCTTGTTCTGATAATTTATATTCTTCTGAATCTAAATATGTCAAAATCATTTGTAGGTGTATTTTGATTCCACAAGCTGCATTTTCTTAGGAAATTGTGCTTTTCCTGTGAAGAAAACCATGAATTTCTCATAACCTTGTTTTATAGTTACTAACTATCCTATAACTTGCTTATTTCACAGTCAATCAATATGAGATCTGGCACAGATACTTTCCATTGGATAATAAAACATTTGACAGACCTGATTTCCAATATCTTATCAAACCTTTGATTAACTGCAAATAATGGTGTAAAATTTTGAAAAATATGTTACGAATTTTAGATACTAACTGTAAAGTTAGGTCTCTGAGAATCTACTAAAGTTATCAGGAATCTAATCTGATCAAAAATGTTAAAATACAACGATGAGCTCCCATTTTAACTTTGGTGCTCATAACTCAATAAATAAAACAGCCTTGGTGAATTAAAATATAGGATTAAAATCCTGCATGACTGCCATTTCCATAGTAACCAATAGCATTATACCATTAAACGTGGTTGTCATGAACAGTTTTAGTGAGTAGTTGTTGGAACATGTGCTCCACAGGGAGATGCATTGGTTTGTGTATAAGAGTATGACATGTGTTTAGGGTGGTGTATTAAAGTGTGATTGTATTTGTGTGAAGCCCACATGATTTGAACATAGGTTGTTGTAAGCTGTTTGTATCTGAACAAGGGGATATGTTTACAGGGTGAGTAAATGTCAGAAGATGACAAGAGAGATGGCGTGAGTTGTAGAAGGGCAGTTGGAACGAGGGATGTTGCCGAGTGAGGGAGAAAGTTAGATGGTGTGATTATATTGCTGTAGAAACATCAGGTTAATTTTAATTGTGTTGAATTCATGATGTTGAATTGTGAAGCCATTGGCTATTTAGTATTGTAAGCAGTATGCTGAGAAATATGCGAGGAATGTCAATTTGCCTAGTGTACCATTTGTATTATGTGCACCACTATAACCATTTGTTATTGTGAAGAGTTACTGACATATTTAAATATGGAGATTGACTCTGCAGTTATGGCGTATCATCACTACCTGTGAACGGTGTCCTGCTATTAATGTGGTCTTAATATTTAGATACTGCCATCACCGGTGTCAATACCTTGTCGAGGTGTCACAGCAGAAATGAAAACTATAGATTACACATTCTAGGGATAAGCGAGAGTAGATGGGCAGGAAAAGTTAAAACAGCAACAGGAGAAACAGTACTTTACTCTGGAAGATATGATCTTATCATAATAATGGGAGACCTCAATGCGAAAGTTGGAACACACAATACATATAATGAAAGAGTAATGGGGAAATGCGGCAGCAGAACAGCAAACGAAAATGGGGATAAATTAATAAAGTCTGGGAAAAGGAAGAGATACCAGCAGAATGGTAGGAAGGATATCTGGTTAAGTTGCCTAAGAAGGGAAATTCACAAGAGTGCACAAATTATAGAGGAATAATGTTACTTTCAGTGCCAGGAAAAGTATTAAACAGGATTATCCTTGAAAGATTAAAAGAGTCCATAGACAAGAAACTGAGAGATGAACAAGCAGGTTTTCGACAAAACAGATCCTGTACAGACCAGATAGCCACTTTGAGAATAATAGTTGAACAAAGTCTGGAATGGAATTCACCACTATACATCGGATTTGTGGACTACGAAAAGGCATTTGACAGTGTAGACAGAGAATCACTTTGGAAATTGATGAGGCATTATGGAGTTCCCCTGAAGACCATTAATTTAATAAAGAAAACATATGAAGACATGACATGCAGAGTTCTTCATAAAGGACAGCTTACAGAACCGTTTGGGATAAGAATAGGAGTGCGACAGGGATGCCTCTTGTCTCCATTTCTTTTCTTACTAGCAATAGACTGGGTTACGAGAACATTGACAACACACAACAGAAATGGAATCCAGTGGACTCTGACTAAGCAGTTGGATGATCTGGATTTTGCTGATGACTTAGCTCTTCTGTCCCATAACCGTAATCAGATGCAGGACAAATTGAAAACACTCAATGAGAGGTCACAGCAATTGGGTCTGAAAATACACAGGGAAAAGACAAAGATAATGAGAATAAATGCAGGTAATGATAACAGGGTTGAACTTGAAGATACACCAATACAAGATGTAGAATTGTACACATATCTTGGTAGCAATATTGACAAAGTTGGAGGGACAGACACTGATATCAAAATAAGAATACAAAAAGCAAGAGGTGCTTTCATTGCATTGGGAAATATATTGAGATCAAGAGAAATCGGATCCAACACGAAAATAAGAATCTTCAACTCAAATGTGAAGTCAGTCCTATTGTATGGCTCTGAGACATGGAGAACAACAAAGACAACTACCAAAAAGCTACAGACTTTTATAAATGGGTGCTTGCGTAGAATAGAAGGATTAAAATGGTATGACAAGGTTACCAACGTGGAACTGATGACAAGAACTAGACAAGTGCCAGTGGAACAAGAGATGAGAAGAAGACAATGGAGATGGATAGGACACACACTGAGGAAACCTGTTGATGGCATTACAAGGCAGTCCTTGTTCTGGAACCCCCAGGGCAAGAGAAGCAAAGGTAGACAAAGAAGCACATGGAGAAGAGAGCTGGAAACAGAGGTGAAAATGATGGGGAGAACATGGAAAGAACTTGAGATGATGGCACATGATAGGAGGACTTGGCATGTGTTTGTTGAGGGCCTATGCTCCTTTCGGAGTGGAGGGTTATGATGATGATGCTCAGAATGGCAAAGACAGCTTTACATTAATTTCGTTGATTTTGAAAAGGCTTTTGACAGTATAAATAGGTACAGTTTATGGAAAATACTGAGGGCTTATGGAATTCCAAGCTGCATAGTGTCAATCATAAAAAGCCTCTATGCCAACTTTACGTGTAGCATTGGGCAGAGCAACCTAACCTTTGAGGTTAAGACAGGAGTACGACAGGGATGCCCCTTATCAACCACTCTATTTTTAACAGTCATAGACTGGGTGATGCGCCAGACAACAGAGGGCAGTCCAAGAGGAATAAGATGGACTATATTTTCTACATTGGAAGATCTGGAATATGCAGATGACATTGCACTACTAGCACATTCACATCAACACATCCAGGAAAAAACGGATAGACTTAAAAAGTATAGCCAGCAGGTGGGCTTGAACATCAATCTAAAGAAGACAGAGGTCATGACACTCATGTGAGCAGCCCTGAGCCCATATTAGTAAGGAATCAGCAACTGGAACAGACAGACACCTTCACATACCTAGGATGCATAGTAACACCAGACAGCGGAGCAAGCAAAGACATCAACAACAGAATGAACAAAGCAAGAACAGCCTTTTTTAGTCTAAACAACATCTGGAAGTCCTCTCAGTACAGCACAAGCACAAAATTAGGATTATATCAGAGCTGTGTGCTTTCTGTGCTTCTCTATGGTGCGGAATGCTGGAGAGTTACAGAGAAGGAAATGTCGAAATTGTCCTCTTTTCACACAATACTAAGAAAAATTCTCCAAATCTTTTGGCCAAATGCCATCACCATCCAAGATCTGCTTACTCTGAGCAAGCAAGAGGACATGCACACCATCATAGCTGGCAGATGCTGGAGCTGGGTTGGCCATGTCCTCAGAAGAGACCCCAATGCCATCACAAGAACAGCTATGCTATGGACCCCTGAAGGAAAATGAAAGAGAGGCCGACCAAAAACAACTTGGCGTAGGACTGTGGAGGCTGAGATGCAAAGAATGAACCAGAGTTGGGGCACTGTATGAAGGATGGCAACCGACCGAGCAAAGTGGAATCAATTTGTTGTTGCCCTACAAGACGCCAGAAGGCGTGATGGCCACTGGCTGCTTTGACGGTTGGCGGTTAAGGATCAAAAAAGAAGAAAGAATATTTAGATAACGAATGTGACGTGGCAAGGCATACAGTTGACTATCTTTGTAATTATTAAAATCCTGCAGTTATTTCTGACAATAGCCTTTTACTGTAGCTCAAAACTTAACACACATAAACAAAAACCTTAACCCTGTATGTGACAAGATGGCCAACCACATAGTAAAGTGTGATCAAATCTTATGTTTAATATTATGGATGCCTTGAGAACAATTCACAGCCATTGTGAATTTTTTTTTTTTTTTTTTTACTTAATGATGAAAAATATCCTGTTCAACCTCTAATGGGTTATAATTCGGATATATATTGTTTTCAATTTCAAATAATATGAACAACTGCTGATATGGGAAAGTGGCATCACAAATGTCAAATCATTGTAAATAGGGCAAATCACAATTATCAATTATGCTTGTATGCTTAAAAAAAAAAAAAAAACCCAAACAAACAAACTCAAGATAAAACCGAACAAAATCAAACAGAAACTCCAAACAAGAATAATACTGAGGGGTGTAAAGGCCTGGTGGTTCCAATTATATAACTGACTTTAACAGAAATTTAATTGACTTTCACCTGTTAAAAGTCATATGTATTGTAAGAACAGCATCAGACCTTCACATTTCCAATTACTATATATTAACTTTAGTTCTTGTTAAATACTGTTTTTGACCATATTATGCAGTTCCTTAGGTCTGTCTATTCTTAACACCTCTACCATATTTATAGGTAAATTTCATGCTTGCAAATAATCTAATATTGGTATTCTCATTTGTTCATACCTCTTACATTTTAACAAGAAATGTTGTATACTAAACACTGCGCTACCGAGGTTCCAACTGTTATTGATTGATGTAAAGTACCCAGATGGACAGTTTCCTACATACACTTCCATTCTCTAGGGTATCTATTGGTATTCATTTGATAGGCATGAGTTGTTAGTTGACATCTGATAAAAGCTGTATGTGCTGGTTAAGACGTATCTAACATAATTTTGTTCATGTAATTTTGCCTTAACTCCTTTCTCTCTAATTCTAAGGGTAGAATTCCTAGCCACCTCTAGAGCTTCCATTGATGTTGATCTGACTGCATCTGCTATTGTACATAAAGCTTGATGCTGAATTATGTCTAATTTAATCTTGTTACTGCGTGCTGCACAGTCATATATTATACTTCTATAATCTATTTTTCCTCTAATTAAAGATTATAAAACGTGAGCATTGTCTTAGTGCTTGCACCCCATCCATTACCTTTCAAATATCTTAATAAGTTAGTCAATCCTCTGCAAAACTCCACTAGTTTATCTATGTGTTTATTCCAGTTTAGCTGTTGGTCCAATGTCATTCCAAGATATCGAGTGTTTTTCACTGTATTAATGTTTTGTGAATGACAGTAGACTGGGGGCTGCCTACCACAATTCTCTGCCATATCAAATTGGAATACAATTTTTTTTTTAATGAATGTCCTTGCCAGTTAAAAAAAAAATTATGACACAGTTCAGTTTATGTAATATTGCACTATTACAAAAATCTTACTTGTTTCCAGTAGGTGGTTTGGGGCATATATTATCTTCATTGGTTCTGTTAACTCCATCCGTTCAATGAGAAGTGCTGCTTCATTTGTAGCAGACTCCAGAACTTGAACTCCACTTCCATTGCTGAAAGTTTCACTGACAGTTCTGTCTTGCTGCTCTATTAGAGTTGGCATCTCCGTCAGACGCGAATACAGTTCAACTGGGAAGGAATTCAAATTAGCCTATACACATCTTTCTATTTCACATCTTTTCTCGACATTGCGCCGCCATATTTGTTTATTAATTCATTAGGCCTATAGGATTCGACGCAACATTATAAATATTTATGGCTTTAATGCAACAACCTCAGAATTGCAGCCAGAAATTACAGCTTGCACGTGCATATATTATACAGGATACGACTAGCGACTTTTTTAGCATTTGAGTTTAGTCGCACGTAACACTTAAGATATGAACGAGGTGCAGCGCGGTTGCTAGTGGTGACCACTCTTTTATGTAGAGGTTTTCGTATCTGTGATGAGCTGATATTTTATCAAACATAGAAGAGTTCCATTTTGTGATGCAGATAAACACTATGCTGTTAGTGTTAATTTTAATCAGAATCGACGTCATTGCACTCCGGGCAAACCCATAGGTGCTCAGTCTCCCTCAGCAAAAGTCGAAGGGTATTAATGCTAATTGTTCCTGTTGCGCACTGGTTGTATACACGGCGGATGCGTCCTCTCATACGTCCATCCCTGCTGGTCTTACGTTTGATGCCAAATTCCAGCAGTCTTAGCCTTGATGATTCATCGATTGCAGTGTCATTCTCTAATAGACGAACATGAATTGCCCTCAGTATTTCTTCCTTATCCATGGCCAATGCACTTTTTATGGGTGCTCTTGAAGCTAGTCTGTCAGCTCTTTCATTGCCACGTACCCCGGCATGACCAGGACAGTAGATCCATATCAGTTCTTGAAGATTCGATGCTTCTATGGAGGTTTTCCATTCATGTCAAAGCCAACCATTTTGGACCTTTCGAAGCATGGATTGTGAGTCTGATACAATAACTGCCTTTGTTAATAAAGTCTCAGACAGCCATCTTAAGGCAGCAGTAACTGACTCTACCTCCATTCTCGTGCTGGAGGTTGTTATCATGTAAACCCTGCTATGTTCAGCGACGGTTCTGCCCTTTACTCTAGCAGAAAAGCCCCACCCTGATTTATTACCACAGATTACAGACCCATCAGTGTACACAATGGCATCATCATCCCCAGCATTATCATTTATAAGCTCATCAATTTCCATCTCTGCTCTCCCATTGTCACAAGTTCTGCATTCTCTACCAAGGCTGATGATGACTTGCTAGTAATTCATCCAGCTGTCATCTGACTTACTCCACTCTTCTCCCTTGAATATATTTTCAACTGGGGTCACCTGTCTAATAGTCTCCTCTGCCTGCGCCATCCATGACATCCCCCTCTTTATTCTCGGTCCTTTGATGTCAGCTATGTTCCCATGCAGGGGATGCCTTTTGTCTGTGGTTACGCGCATATACGCTTTTACCTGGGCCATCGTATATCTGGATCTAACTGACATCAATCTACGCATGTGCCGCATCATCACAGTAGGGGTATCTCGCGTGCAGGCCAAAACTGTACGCATCCCTTCGTTTTGAATGCGTTCCAGTCGTTCACATTATGATAGTGACAGCGTGAGTATTCCCAGGCCATACTCGATTACAGACAAGACCAGCTGATGATACAGGAGAAACAGTAGTCTCTGCTCCAGGTGCGCTCCAGCCGTTGTTTTTAGGGCTGCCAGACCTCTCTTGCACTTCTGTATGATGTGATCAACATGGTGCTTATTTGATAGCCCACGATCGAATGTTACTCCAAGGTATTTCAACTTGTTCTGCCTTTCAATTTCCTGTCCCCTGAGAGTAATGTCTGGAAGATCTGCTTTCAAAATGGAGTTAATCAAGAAGCACCAAAGCACGCAGGCTTTGTTGGGATTGACCTTGGAGCTGGTTTCGTCGCACTATTTAGAAATTGCTTGAAGTATCTCATGTATGCTTCTAACCATTTCATTTCAATCTGAACCAGTCCTGTAAATGAACAAGTCATCGGCAAAAGTTAATGTTCGTCCCAAACCTGTTGGTTTGATTGCAGCTACTTTTGCTGTATAGATGTTAAACAGCACCGGTGATAATGGAGAACCCTTGGGTAATCCTGGGCAAATGTGCATTGGTTCTGATGTCCATGTTCCCAAGCGAAATGCAACTGCTCTCTCCGTTAAGGCAGCTGCTACTATCCACCTTGTTAGCTATAGGTTTACACCACATTCCTTTACAGTCCATCAAGGTTGCAAAGTCAACACTGTTGTAAGCATCCTCTAGGTCAATTGCCACAGCCACCGTTTATTGTTTACCCTGGAAACCCTCATATACATCGTAAGCAAATGTTCCAACGTTACCCTATGACACTTTTATTGGTCTTTAACTGCCCAGGGTATCAGGTAGGATGTGTACATTTTCAAGGTGATTCATTAATTGTCTCGCCACTATCTTCTCAGGTAATTTGAAAACACTATGCACTTTAACGCTGGGTTGCGCACGGAGAGGAACTCACTTGCAACAGACTTGGCCAATCAGCCATGTTATTAATATGGCTAAACCAAATGGAGTATATCTTGTCACCAATATTAGCCTTCTTCAGTCATAAATGACTATAGGAATGATGCGCCCTAGAGGTGATAGCTCTCAACTGCCTTTTGTCCAGGTGTTTCTTTCTTCGTGTTATTTTCTCTTCTGCTGAAAGTAAGAGCTTCCTTTCATCCATTGTGAGATGGCGCCGTAAGGAGCATCACCAGCTGGTGCGATCGGCAGCTTTATCCCCCTAATTTGTTGGATTTCTGTTCAGTGCTTTCGTGTCTCTCTTACACGCATATTTGTCTCTCTTACACGCATATTTGTCTCTCTTACACGCATATTTGTCTCTCTTACACGCATATTTGTCTCTCTTACACGCATATTTGTCTCTCTTACACGCATATTTGTCTCTCTTACACGCATATTTGAGCCTTAGCTGCGACAGCCCAGCTGTTCTTTTGCCATCGATATTACCGTCATCCCTATTGCTGCATGACTATAACCCTGTCATACATTACGTTGTTGCATTCATGAATTTATAGTGCAGCAAAATATTTGTTTCACCCATTCTTCTTTCTCCGCCCACCTTTGTGAAGAGACGCCTATCCTACAAGAATTTTGAACTGCTTTGTTAACTAATTAAGTTATTCCATTATTTTTACATAAGTGAATTCTTTTATCCAACATGGGGTGGTTTTTAGGCTTTCCTGTAAAAATGTCTATTCTCGTGTACACAGTAATATCCAATTAATCTTTAAACCTGACGCTAATGAGAACATACACTAATAACTGGATAAGGGGAGACAGCGAGGCGATGTTCAGAACTAGAGAGGGAGAGAACTCTTTGCTACATGATTCATTCATTACCCTTCTGCTTACAACTGAGCTTCGGCCTCCCAAAAATGTATACCAAGTCTTTCTGTTTTGTATTATTCCCAATTTTTGTGATTGGTATTTGTTACGTTTCCTCGTAGCGAGCACCTTTCACCCATTTACAATATGCATGGAACTGTCGGTTGTATGAAGACTGTTTTTATTTTGTATGATATCCTTTGACATTTCCACCCGTTCAAATTCTCTCTATGCTGTCTTTATCTCTTTCATATTTGTCTCCAATCTCCTTCTTCGTGTATTTTTTATCTCCCTCTATTTCTCTAACCCTGGGGATTCAACAACATGGATTGTCTTGTAACGCTGGTCTCGTCAATATGTTCTATCCTATACAACACCATCGTGTTTTATGTCATCTATGATTTCACTGCTATGCTACACAAGAACATATCTTTCTTCTTAACGCTCTACTTTATTACTTCGGACGGTGATTTAGAAGATGAAAAAAAAATGACAGAAAGGGAAAAACAAACTGATATTTTCATTGTTAAAGTGTATTGATGAATAAATTTATCCTATTAGTTTTTGAACTTGGAATGAATGAGGTTTAAAAAAAAAAACAATTAAAAGTTGTGAAAAGTGCATCACAACACCGGACTACTACAGAGACTTGCTCGACCGGAAACTAGTAAACATTGTGAGTTACGGTACTGTAAATATAATTAACAAGCAACTGGGTATTAGCTGTCGGTGATTGTTTCCTCGTGAGCTTAAATTAGAGTGAGCCGTGTAGTATGCGGACGTCGAGATTTTTGTGAAAGAAATTAGCGAACAAGAAAGTAGGATCGCCGTCTGCAAATCTTTGACTGCGTCAGCTGCCGTGTCGATAACCCTTTAGTGTTTATACCGGTTATTTTTGTCGCAGCTGCGGGCTATGAAGCTGCTCTTCAGCGACCTTAGCGCAGAACTCCACAAGTAGAGGTCCCGAGGGCAGGCTTAACAAGACTGATCTGAGTGCTTTTGCTCGATGGTTCCATTAGGTGAAAGCTATTTTAGGAGTCATTGTGCCAAGTATTTGATGTCACATGGCTTCTTGTCGCTGTGTACATGGGCTAGCTTCAAGAAGACATAGTAAAAATAATTAGGGTACCGTGCTAGTCCAGAATAGAAGATCTAACTGAAGTGGCTTCCTTTCGGTTAAACGGAAAAAACGCGAGAAATATCCGCTATAATGAAAAGAAGCTGTTATTTTCCTTTTAGCAATTGTGATTGGAGGTGGCCGATAAAAATACTTCTGACGTAACAGTAATCAATAACGACGACAGATTTTGTTAATTTTTTAGTTTTGCAAACGCATTTCACCGCGTAGGTGAAAGAAAGTTTTCATTTATTTGTGAGCTTTTTCTATTGACGATGATGCATCGTCAGATTTATATTAGTATTGTTCGTCCGCCTTCCTCTCGGTCGTTTCTTTTTTCTTCCTTTATCATCATCTTCATCTCTCTCTCTCTTTTAGCTCCCTACATTAGATTCTGTAGCAATTTGTTTTAGATTATGAGGTTGCAAACCCTATGCACAACCTCACATTAGTCACCTTTTA